>CM072876.1:16055000-16330000 GCA_036937835.1 Pampus argenteus | reverse complement strand
CCAGGCTTGGCTGCAGTATTGTTCTGCTTGTTATCAGGCCCAGATGTGGCAGTGCAGCCAGCAGGTATTCACAGCTCTCTCGGAGCAATGCCAAACAGGAAGCTGGAATAATAACAGCCCCTCAGCTATATGCCACCGCCCCGCGACATCAGATTCAACATACCCCAGGTCCGTGTGTGCGTGTGTGCGTGCGTCACGCAACTGTGGTCTTCCCTGCCGAGCTGGCCAACGAAAGCACAGTGAAGGGAAGTGTTAAACTGCTGTTACGGGATAGATCATCAAACTGGGCATGCACTCGTCACTTCTACCAGAAAGTAAACCTTGCAAGTTAAGTGTGTTATTGCTGAAGCAAACTCATGGTCAATCATTTAGGATTTCAGCATTGGGTATTTGGAAGGCATGTAAACTCCAGACGTTGGCCCTTTAAATGAATAATAACCCGAGCAATATCTTTTGTTTTGGTCAAATTATATAATGTTGTGTACACTATGACTTATATACTGACTTTATTTTTTAACTATGTAAGAAGCCCTGTGTGAGTTTTTCTGCTTTAATGACCGGATTAAAGTCGTTACAGATCTATTAAATACCCGTCATAAACATAGACTATCACAAACATCAAGCCATATTATCCTTTATATCCCACTGCATTATATTGTTTTCTATAAGTAATTATTATTGATAATTAGGCATGTATTTCATATGAATATAAATATATGCATTATAAAAACAAAGTGACCGTTCACAGGGCTAGTCGGCTAACGGCTGTAGCCGGCGAGCTAACTATATGCTAATGAGCTAGCTTGTTTGCTAACTGGACAGCAATTTAAGAGTTTAAGAGACACTGACTGTGTCAAAACTGTCCTCAAACCACGTCTCTCTTTTGTGTACCAGCTTATACTGTAACACATGAATGTTATATACAGTTTTAATAATGTAACACAACTATTATGCGCACATATTCACAAGTGTATGCGTGTCCTTTTAAACCCACTTAGCATCTTGCTCTCAGAAGGACAGCGTCGCTGTTGCTCATCTCATCGAACAGAGTGAGGCCTGGACTCATGAGGGCAAATCACTTCAGGGCTTCATCATCGCCATGACAACCTGACAGACCGCAGCGCCATAATCCGATGCTCTCATGATCTCACATCTCTTTCTCCACTTTGTGATAGGAACTGCAACCATTAGTCACAGAGAAAGTGAAGTACCTGCAGTTAGTACACAGCAGCAGTAGTGAAACACAGCATCTACTTATACTTTTGTTTTTTTTGTTTTTTTTTGGTGACGTTCACCACTACAACAAGGTTCTCATTTTGATCCTGGCAAACATATTTGACATAGTTTTGGAACAGTTGCTGATCTGGCACCGCAGCTTGACCTTTGTGGGGGGTGTTCTCCGATATTTCTGTCCTGTTTGCCAGGAAATATCACTGAGTTTACATTGCACACATGTAATTAGCTACATAGTCTTAATAAATGTAAGACTGCTCATGAACGTGTATTGATCATCATTTGGAAAAAGGAACTAAAGCAATAACATCTCTGCTGTATCACTGGTATTAATTATTCACTTCTCTTTACTTCACAGACCGTCTATCATTTTAAGTCAAGTTGTCTTATTGCTTTTAGTCTGGCAGTGTTTTACTGAGGAAAAGATGATCTGATCCACATTCCATTGCCATGATTTTTATGGGAGCAACCCACTTATCTCGATTTTCTTTCTCTCTCATAGACAAACACATGTCACACAGAGACGAAGCTGGTCTCGGTCAGAAATGCGCTTCTTCCTGTTCTCCGATGTGACCCTGTGGCTCAGGAAGTTTCTCTGCAGCTGTACCACCTTCCCAACTGTGACAGCAGCTCTGAATGGCAGGATGTCCTGCTTTGAGTTCCCCCTGCGCGGCTCAGTCAGAGGCCAGGCACCGTGGCAAAGTTCACCGGCCACCAGAAGGATCCTGAGTGCCACGAAACAAGGTGGCTACGCATCACACTTCATACACAACCAAGAATATAATCATATTGCAGCTGTGGCGTCTTTAGTTTATACAGAATGCAAACTGACAGTTCGCTTCATGTTTTTGCAGTTTCTCAAGTTTAGTTTCTCAAAGTTTGCATCTTTGCTTTAACTTGTTTTATTCAGTTGCATCGCATCTGTTGCCTCTTTGATAAAAACTGTTGAGAAATTTTCATTTGCTAGATTTTGCTGACCTCCCCTCGTCTATTGTTTATATTCCCATGATAAAACGCTTACTGCTTCTTGTGCTCAAAGTTGCCGTTGCAGAGTTGTGTGCTGCAGAATCATCTGATAGGACGAAGTTCTGCAGGCTCTTAGGCTGCAATGCATTGACACTCACAGCTGGAGTTAGCATTGCAGCATTGCATTGTGATATATAGATGCCTCCTACAGTATCTCGGTCGTATTTCAACACATACTGTTATACAACCGATTGATGCCAAAAACGTCCCACTGGTAAGACAATACAGTAATAATTAGAAAGTTTATTGTTCTTTAGAAAGCACTCAATAAAATTAGAGCTTCAGCTATTTTTCAATTAGTTGGCAGCTATTAAATTAATCACTAACTATTTTGGTAATTGATCATTGTGTCTTTTCTTTTTTTTTTTTTTAAGAAAAAAAGTCCAAATTCTCCGGTCCTGAGAATATTAAACATAACAATTTGGTTTGGGTCATCCATACAAACATACATGTCACATATACACATGCAAACAAATGATCCAAGCTAACAGTAGTTACAGACTAATATGCGCTATTGGATTTTGTGTGTGTGTGACGTGTTCAAACTTCAAACAGACTCTGCTCTACACTATAATTATTGGTCATAACCTGTTTTATTACATGCATTTTCGCTGTCTATTAATTATCCAATGAATGTAGTAGCAAATGTTCTCCACATCGCTACACAAGCAGTGTTTGATAATACTTACAGGGAAGCTTGGGTGACTGTCAGACTGGAAATACCATTTGGTATCAGATTTGGGGCTGATAGGCAGCGTGTAGACTCTGCTGCCTTGTATCTTGGCTTGCCGCAGGAAATATGAAAAACTCATCTGCTGGGTTTTCCTGTGCGCAAATCATCCTGTCCCAGAGGAATTATTTTTACTCTACTTATCAGCTCTGGACTATCCTGTAAAGGTCATGTATGCCATCATTGTTAAACAGTCAGATGACATGACTTGTTAGGGTCGTTTGACGGGGGTGGGGGTGGGGGTAACACGATGACTGCATCCCATCAGAATGCCAATGCCCCAGCCCAGCTGAGTCCAGCTCACTTCCTGTGGATCAGGGCTTTCTCTCATGCTCTAGTGAATGGGGATGGTGTGACAGCGCTGAATTGGGTTCCTGTTTTTTTTTTTGCATTTCAACCGAAAGTGATCCGCTTGCCAAGGTTCTGCCCACTTTTCAACTTTCTACCCACTAAAACAGAGCCGGGAGCTCTCAGGAAACGAGAAATGAAAGTTAAAGAAGAAGCTACTTCAGAAAACCCGCTTGGGGATTTCCTTGGCTGACCAGAAATGGGCCAAATTCTTTAAAACAGAAACGCCATCATTTTTAAGTAACTATACACAATGTCCCAAAGGGGATTGTTTTGAGGAAGACAGTGTTACTTTCATTTCTGATGTGGAATTAGTCTGTGCTAAGACCACCCAGTCGTCCTCTCTGTAGCGTTGACAGATAACATCCAGAGTAGAGTTATTGTCCATCACTGCCACATCGTTTCAATTAGTCCTTGTAACATTTTCTCAATGCTCCAACGGGTCGAAGAATACAAGTGGCCAGAGGATCGGGCAGGTTGTAAACAAGCCCGATCCGATTCCTGGCAAGCTGAGCCATGGAGCTAATGGTGAAACCGAAAGTCAGCAGAACCAAAATGTTGGTTAGAAATCTTCATTGCATATGTAAACCGGCGTCTGCTACCCTCACCGCTGCAGCATCTTTCAGCTCAGTGTTTTGGTCTTACCGTTTTCATTCGATGTAGCAGAGGCCATGATATCCTGATTCATGACATCATCACGGCTGTTTTCTCAGTGCTGAATATGTTTTGATGGATGTTAACAAGTTTGGGTAATAATTCACGTTTTTCTCACTTCTAAGTAAAATGTGACTTTGCTTTTTAACCTGTATAATTATCTGAGAGCTGCTTATTTTTAGGCATGTTTGTGAGGACTCAGCGGTTATTTGGGTGAGCACCAAAATAGAATCCAAATTAAACTGCAGTTTGTTGTTGTTTTTGTAACCTCCATCCCATGAACAATATCATCACTGATAGACAAAAACAGTTTACATCTTAGTTTTCCCCATATTCCTGCAAACCCTTTCTACCCCCAAAATCAAAACGAGGACTTTTGTCTGTTTGTTGTTACAGTAGCAGCCCCTGGGATCCTCAAAATACATTGTCTATAAATTCAGTCGCTACATGTAAACTGTTCTGGACGTTGAGTGAAACAGAATATGAGCATTGGGTGAACTCTTGTCACGGCCATAAACCCTGCAGGAATGTGATGTCAAGTTGAGACCATATCCCAGAGAAATGAGTATATATCTAATGAATCGCACATTACAGCGTCTCTGAGTCAAATACCACAATCAGAGCTCTAATGTTTTCCATAAAGTTGGAGAATGTGTTGATTAGTTGGGTTTTTTTTTTCTGGCAGAGATGAGGCAGTGGAACCATCCCACCGCAGGCTTGGATTCCTCCATCACTTTATCATTCAGCGACTCACCTGGCTGTCCCTGTCATCAGGACTGTATAGGAACAAGTGATGTAGGCTTTTGGCAGGCCTTTCTGTTTGGGGTAAAGAGACCTTAGCGCTGTTAGTAAGTGCTATGAAATATTCAGAAAAGTAGAGAACTGAAAGCACATTGGCAAAAGCTGTTTTTGTCATAAAGTTACTGGAAGGAATTTTGTCTCTGTAACTGCCAAGAAAAGCCTGGAGTCTGTGGTGTTCTCTGTATTTCAAGACTCTTAAAGTCCTTTACTGAACCATCTTTCCTTTTTTTTTTTTCAGGTCATCCTGCTTTTGTAGTGTTAAATATTGCATTTAGAGATCTCTAGGTGTATATATCGTCTTCCCAAAAAGAAAATATGACTACAATTTTGCAGCGTATGTGGTCCTCTAATATATTTTTGCTCTAAAAAAAAGACTTGAGAAGAGTGTGCAACTTATTACTACCTGCAAAGAATCTCTGTGTCAATGTTGACACTGGTGCAGAGATGAAGTTCCTCTCTTAGACAGAGAGGTGAACAGCCTCATCACAACTCGGCAAACTGAATCACATCGTCTCCATGACAACTACATGTGGAGCTGCTCCTAGGTCCTGCACTGGTCATGTAATAACGCTCCTTGTATGTACTGAGGACTCAAAATTGGATTTTTCAGTGATATATGTGTCCTACAAATAGACAAACAATATCAGAATAAATACAAAAAAAAGGAGGAAAAATACACATATTATCTATCACTTGCAGTCACTTTATTAAAAATGGATGAGTTCTCTATATGAAGTACAAGGATCACCAAAGTAATTACATTCATTACAATCCATTTAGAAGTTGAAATATTTCACTAAAAATCTAAAATGTCCAAACCTCATGGTGGCTTTAGATAAAAAAGTCAGAGGGTCGCCAACGTCAGTGGGATCCTCTCGGCAACACGAATTAACTGTATGTAAATTTGGAAGAGATGGTGGCCCTCAAGTCCAAAATCAGGGAATCACCAAAGTGATAACAATCCAGCACATTGTCTGTACAACTGTCATGGCTATCCATTCCTTTTGAGTGAATTCACACTGAACCACAAACCTCGACCTCCCGGTGTCAGTACAGGAAAAGTCAGGGGATTTACCACAGTTGTTAGAATACATCCTCTGGGGACCCTGAATGTCTGTCCCACATTTCATAGCAGTCCATCAAAGGACCATTGCGGTGGGTCGACTGACCGATGCTGCCGTCCCAGGAGACCCATCACTACCATGGCTTCCCCTGACAGTTAACAATGTAAATAGTTTCTGTTGTATGTAGGACTTCTTGAGTGGAAAGTAGCCCCAATGAAATGTCTACAGGGAAATTTGTGGATTATCCTGGAAAGACATGTTGCCGATCGTTTTTTAGATACTTAAATGGACTTCATCTCACCTCTCTTGTATTAGCATGGCAGCAGACATCTGGGAAAATGTTTTCAGGATATTTTTTATTTTATTTTTTTAGTTCTGGGTGAATTGACCCTTGAACAACAGTGCTGGCCTCATTTGTGTTCATATGGTGATGAATGGACCAGCACGTCCATGATTTAGTTGAGTGGTCAGGCCTGCAGGGCGTTAGGTCATGTACTACTTGTACCAGATCTACTCTGAACACAAGCAAATCACACACCAGCAAAATAAAAGGTTGAGTGAATTACAGGCCTCTGGAGAGGGTCTCATGCTCTGCCCTGCTCTTTCATTACTAACACTTTCAGACCCTGGTGACAGGCTAATGAGCGGTGCCAACGTATGAGGCATTCTCCGGCTGGCACTCTGCATCCTGGGCAGGATGGCTGATGACCAGCCCTGATTGCAGAGTGTGTTGCAGAGAAGATGATAGGACCCTTCAAATCCTGTCTGAGCTGTCTTTTCCCTCATAGCTAAGCATGTCTTGAGCCTTGAGTTACCATTATTGATTCATTAGATTTATTTTTTTTATCATTTTGACTATAAAATATCATAAAATATAGAAAAATGATCATTAAAACAGCCTAGGGTTTTGTGTCTTACTTGTTTTAGTCCCAAACCCAAAGATATTAACTTTTATAATGATGTAAAACAGAAAAAAAAGCGGCTCTGTGAGCTAAATGCTAAATTCAGCACGTTTATGTTTAGCATGTATAATTTTAACCATTGTGGTCATAGTACATAGTACAGTAGATGCTAATGGGAACGTCATTAGTCAAAGCACGCGATGAAAAGTCAGCAAAGATATTAAATTCATCCTCAGGGGAACATCAATGTCTGTTTGATTTCATGGTGATCCATCAAATATATTTCTAACTATTCACCTTAAAAAGCAAGATTTTTCACCAAAAGATATAAACCATTGCCAGTGTACATTACACTTGACGAATTAGTAAAGTATATACATATGTGCGGTATGTTATAGTGTTGTAGCTGCAGTCTGTAGTTTGTTGCTGTTTTTCCTCTTATTATACCGCTTGCTTCAGCGTTGGCCAGCAAATGCCAGTAGCTGCATTATCAGTTACCACACTGATATCCAGCCATCTACTTTTTTTTCTTGCCAAAATGAGCTGGACACATTCATACTGTAATCACAAGTACATGTTCAGTGAGCTGTTGAGAATCTCCCAGTGTGATTAGAACACTAAGGACGCCAAGTCATTTAAACTGAGAGTCTGGCTCTCTGCCTTCTTCTAAGCAACAACAGCAGTTCGCTAAAGAGAATAAGCCCCAGAATGAATTGATGAATGCAATCCGAACCCACTCGTACATCAACCGACACTAAAACCTGCTATTTGTTGTCATGAGGAAAATGTATGTTTGATAGCCAGAAGAGCAAAATCAGAAAAACAGATAGTAAACTAGTAAGGAAGGGAATAAAATACAATGTATATGTACAAGCTCATATTCAGTGTTTATATGTGATCAATTCAGTGTAGATGAAGACGCATTTAACATGTGTTTCCAATGTTAAAGTCAAATTAGTTTTGCCAAAATAAATCAAATATAAAGATGGTGATCGCCTATTAAAGTAAAAATAAGAGTAAAACTTTCAGCATGGCTCAGTCCACCAGGTATCACTTCATGTGTACGATATACTTTCCACACACACACACACACACACACATCACTTGTATATTGATGTTCAGGCAGGTTGCAGTTGTTTTCACCATTGCTGAAGAGGGAACAAATGCTTGCCTGGACAATCGGAGCTTTATTAGTCACAACGTGCATTGGTGTGTATGACCGTCTATGACTGCTGGGGAGGTAGATTACAGTCCGGCAGCTCTTATCTCCCTCAGCCAGGTTCCACTTGGCAGGTGGCTCAGGACATTGGATTTATTTCCATCCCTCTATACCTTAACCATCGCAGAAAATAGCCTGAGGTGCAGCCTTCACCTAAAACATTTACACCACAAATGTCACTTGCAAGACACTTATCCTGCGATATTAGAGCGCCGATAATCATCACTAGATGCTGAAACATAGGGGCAGTGGAACAAAACACAGCACTGACATATTATCAGTGTGAAGATAATATGAGCAATGTAAACATATTCTACATCCTGTAGATAGGTGCTTTGGTCTCCACCAACTCTAGAGAGCAGTTTCTGTGCCTTTAGCTGCTAAATGCTTCACTGTGTTGACCAGCTGGTCTCTGACTTTGTCTGTCTGCTGGGTCAGTAGTGAACAGTGGGACTACCAGCGCTACCTGCAATGACGCGAGACAGAGTTGATAGAAGCAGTGAGACTGAACCAAACAGCATAACTAGTTATTCATATACAGTGTGTTGAGTTTATCTGAATTAAAAGTGGTGACCGTGACAAGCCTGCTTTATCAGCTCATCCATGTTTACATCCTTTACCTTAAGCTGCGTACTATCAGTTTCTACCAGAGCATGCTGCAGTTGCCTCATTATCTCAGCATGCACTGCTCATGAATGACAGGCGGGATAACAGTGCTCACAACCACTTGTGAATGTGTGCAGATTACATCTGGTGAAGCAGGAGTGGGGACA
Source organism: Pampus argenteus (assembly GCA_036937835.1). Lineage (NCBI taxonomy): Eukaryota > Metazoa > Chordata > Actinopteri > Scombriformes > Stromateidae > Pampus > Pampus argenteus. Next base: position 16,321,250 of record CM072876.1, on the reverse strand, counting down.
TTGAATTTAAGTGTGCAGCACAATCTATTATGACCTGTTTTTAGAAATGCATGGCTCATGTACAGCAGCCTAAACATTGGCAGATGAGGGTTACAAATGAAGCGAGGAATGATGCTGTGTCATAAAGTTGTCACTGAATCTGCGGAGATGCTTTTTATTATACAGCTAAAAAAAACTGAAGTTTAGAGTTTGTAATATTATAAGCTGTAAATGCCTCTGCACGCTGCCAGTTTCATTTGCTGATTCATCGAAATAAGTCACGGGATCACAGAAAGCTGCAGCAGGGCAACACATGGCACAAACATGTCGGGCAATTAAATCAAAAATAAAAGATACATCTGGTGTTATTATTTATATATATTTCTTCTCGTCATCGAATCCCGTTGAAAGAACAAAACCAGCATCTTTCAGTCCATCTTTCAGTACTAAGGTATATGCTATATCAGGCAGGTTATGACAAGTCGGGTCTTGTAACGTGTCATCTGACCACATCTAAAAGCAAAGATTGTGAATGGCCACGCACGCAATGTACGATGCCACGAATCATACAAATGCCACAAATGTGGATGACGCTGCACACGTTCAGACAGGCTCTCCTCAGAAGCTTTCTTAAAGAGGAAGGAAGGAAGGAAGGAAGGAAGGAAGGAATTTTGAGATGCTACGATTTTGACATGCTGGTTCTGGTTAGTATATTCTATAAACTTGTGACTAATTGACTGCAAGAAGAAGAAGTTGTATGTTTTGTGTTGGTCTTGTCAGATTACTAGCAGGACATCAAAGCTATTTCCACATATCTGGGTGTAAAATGCTTCAGTTGGAGACTGGCGCCGTAAAATCCAGTTGTCGATCACGACGGATTCACATGCAGGCAGTAAATGTTTTGTCATTTTGGAGCAAGCTAAAGATGCTTTAAACGGAACCCTTTGGAGAACACGTACTGTACGACTGACGGGTTGAGTTGTTCTCACCGGGAACAGCAGTATAGGTCAGATACTAAGGAGCAGTAAAAGTAAATAATGGATCTGGAGAAGCACTTGGCCTGCTTGGCCTCCAGTGGAAAGCGTGTGTGTGTGTGTGTGTGTGTGTGCGCGCGCGCTCTCAGGTGTATCTGTGTCTGAGTCTCTGAGATATTGAACAGAAAAAGCAGACCTGGAGTCATGGAAACTGCTCTGCAGCACCCACGAGCACAGAAACTCTCCTCAACATCGATACTGTTCTCTGTCTAATATGACTTTAAAATACACAAAGAGAGAAGTAAACCCAGCAGGCTTTTACAGCTGTTTGTTACCTCTGCATCTGTTCCTGATGATGGCGGATGCATTCAGGAACATTTGTAAAAACTGACCTTTTTTGGTCATGCACATGAGGCCATTGTGGCTGTCTTTTTTTTGGTGGTGGTGACTGCAGAAGTTGTTATCATCATGAACATATGTTGTGTTGGAAAGAAACACAGCTTTGTTGCTGTCCAAGAAGAAAACACTCAGTTTTGGGTCAGGCCTTCTCACCAGCAACTATTTTCCTGCACTGTCTGTTTTTATTACATACTTCTCTCTGCGCTTTGTACTGTCGCAGGCCAGACTACCACTTCTAACAATCCCAACCCCCCCTTCTCTGTAATTATAATGGATGGATGCCAAAATAATCACATTGTAACCAAGAATGTCCGTCCAGCCACCGGAGACATTCCCCAGGAGACCATGAAGGACAGCTCGGTGTGAGGTGTGTAGCGTATGTAACAGTCTCCTCGTCGATACTGTTCCGTCAAGTCAAATCTCTGTCCTCAGATGACCACGTGAAGGTCTGAGTAAAATAGAGTTAATTCCTCTGTTTCTCTCCCCCCAAAAAATATTTCTCAAAACTGCTGCGCTCAGAGGCTCCGCTCTGCATCGGCTGTTCTCTGGTTTTCCAGTTTGGCAGGTCACTCGAAGACGTGGCTGCTGAAAACCATGACACAGGCACATTTGTAAACTCTTGACACAAGAACCCTTCCAAGAGTCCCATCTGATGATTTTACATTACACACAGAAGGCTTTAAAAACACATTTCCCATTACGCCGGTGCCTTTGTGGTAATGTAATTGACAGATATGAATTCCATTTGGTTCATTAATGTTTTTCAATGCTTTAGAAAGCCCAATTCTCTCACAGTTTGACTCCAAATATCTATTAATGAGTTATAAGTTACTTTAATATTACATAAATCGCAGTCGTGTAAGTTCATACTTTTATTAGCAACATTTGAAATGGCCAGAATGACGAGCAGAGACTTGGCATCCATCGTTTACAATGTCTCTCCAAAGTACTGTGCGCCTCCATAAACTAGAAAAACATTATTTGGATATGAACAGAAGTGAATGGAATCCAGTAATGAGTTTTTTTTACCTCTGAGCTGCAGAGGTCATGCACACAGCTGGACTCACTTGTCTTTCTGGCGGTATCAGTATCCCTAATCTCCATCTAGGATATGAACCATCCAGAACCTGCTTAGAAATCATAAAGAATAAGTTTCCTTCTAACTTCAGATCCTGCCTCATAATCTTAAAATACTTTTCCTTCTCTATCAAAAGTAGCCGAGCTGTTTGCTGACAGCGTGACTTTCCAATGCTGCCCACTTGCCAAAATTTAAACAAATACAGGCACGAAATAAGAGTGAATGCCTTCATGGCTGAGATGCAGCTGCGAGCCCACAGCTGGTCTACACTAACGCCATGTGACCTGACAACCAACCAACAGTGTGTCATGGAACTGACTGTACCAGCAAAATCATCACTGCTGAGAGGAATGCTTTCAATACTGATGCATGCTAGAGATGGCTCTTTTTTAATACAGAAACTGTCTTTCCAAGAAAAACAACAGGATCAGTTGTTTTAATTTCAAGTAATAAAAGCTATAGTTATTATGAGCAGAGGAGAAAACCTGGACCCATAGATATAGACTGGAGTCTGGCAACATGGCAAATAATGTACAGTAACTAGTTGGTTTTTGTTGTTGTGTTATTAGTAAAATAATGTTATCGTGACATGATTGTGACGGTTGTGACCTCGTGCTCTTCTTCTCCGCGTCGTCTTTTTGTGTTAAACTGAAGCACATAACTCACCATCAGTCTTTGCTTTTCTTCTTTCACGTATTCTGCTTCAGGTAGCTTTCCTGCTGTGAGGCCAAAGTACATATTGATCATTGTAAAATAGATCTTCGGGTTAAAATATGTGTGTGGTTAAATGTATCGTTTGCATTGCCTTTGGGTATGGCAGTTCTTAACGGTGAGTGAACAGGCAGAGAATTGGTGTCCTCATTCTTTGGCTGCAGCAGGGATTGAACCTGTGACGTGTTCGTGACGGTACAGTCACACCTACTGTTAGGACAACCTGTCACCACGATCAAGGACTGTGATAGGCTGTCTCCATCCTGCCAAGCCCTGCTGCTCAGGATCATTCTCTGCAGATCAGTGTGACAGCTTCTCTGGCTTTGACTGATATCAACAAACCTGTCGGCTGCTCTGTCTGTTAATTCACCAACATCTACCAACTAATGAGGCGCAGCTCCGATTGGTCAACAAGGCCATATTTAAAAGTGCACATGGCAGACTTGCTAATAGAAAACGAGCGACTACTGACTATTTGTCTTACAATAATCCACCATTCGTTTGACTGGAGACCAATCGACATGGTTACAGCGTCAGGGGAAATCGCAATCGTCTTTATTTATTAATACCCAAACGTGCCGGTGTCATGAATCTGATTTAGCAAGTGTGTCATCTCCATGGCAACCCTGTCACAAACAAAACTGACCACGATCACTAGATACACGAAGCGTTCTGCTTTGTGAGGAAGTGAAAATATTACAGCAGGGTTATGTGAGAGTGGCTGTTTCCATTGCATCATATTAATATTTTTAATTATATATTCTAAACATTATCCTCATGCAGTGTGTTCTTTAATTGTACTTAACCTAACAGTGATACTGAACTTCTCTTGACCTCCTGGGATCTTCTCAAAGACCGCTGAAATCCCTGCATCTCGCACGATGACACTCGGTCCAACTAACTAACATAGTGTTCTGTTTGGCACAGTGAATGTCTGTCTAATGTCAGATCTGCTGTCTTTGTCTAATGTCAGATCTCTGGCACAGTATCGGGGACGAGGTTTGGGAGCTGGGTATGGGGAGAAATCTCACGCACTGTCCTGTGCTTGAGCCAGACCCTCAGGGCTTCTATCACCCTCAGACAGCTCAAGATCTGGAATGTCGGATAGGCTTTCCGTAACCTCCTCACCACAATGAGAGTGTTTCAATGTGGAAACATCCACATTCCATTTAACAGGACTCATAAGATTCCTCGAATTTTGCCCCAGCAAAGACCATGATTTTCAGGCCTCGGATAATCATTGAGCACGGTTCATCTAATGGCTTCTGTCAGCAGGAGGCCCCTTTGTGCGACGTCACAATAACGTCCTGACTTTATTTTTTTTTTAAGGGCAAATCTCTTGCTGTGACCAAGAAACGAGGCCCATTTATAATCAGAATTATTCAAAGGAAACAGTGGAAAAACAAACATTCCACAGAGTATTATTCCTTCTTATTAAGGGAAATGGCCCAGGCTCCTCTTTGGTTTAATTAAAAATAATCGAGGCACTCAGCGTTGCTTGTTTTGAGTCTACAAATTTGTATGAACCAGACATGCAAACGATGAATAACCGTTCATTACGCCATGCTTGTGTCCCCTGGAGGCTGCAAATATCATTACTCCTCACAGGATGAAAGCATTGGACAGACCAAACAAGTGATAGGGCTATAAATGTAAAGCTTGTTCTAAAGGTTAGCCTACACTCCAAGGTATATCACCTTGGGAGTATGAATGTACTCAGCACATTAATTGTGTGATTATTAGAGTTTGGTTTGGTGTTGGTGCAGGGAGAGAGGTCTGGGGGTCCTGAAAACATTAAGATTCATTCTCTGGGGACCATGAGTGACCATGGCAAAGCTCCACATTCAGCCGTTAGGTCACCTTGTTGTGTTGGTCAAAGGGAAATTTAGTTCTATGGAAGGTTCAGGGGGGCTTTTTTTTTTTTTTTTTAGATCTATATGACAATCTAAATGATTGATTTGATTCCCATGGTGCTCTGGATCTGGGATAATTGTTTGTATATTGTAGAGATGTTCAGACACAGGTTGGGAAAATACACAGATATTAACTCCAATGCTAACAAATCTGCAATGTCTTCCTTCTCTTCTTTATCAGCCAATGAGCTGTGAACAAAACCAGCTAGCAGCTTCTTACTTTTAGACTGAGCATCACATGTTGCTGATTCATGTTAATCTCACTTTTTTTTTAAATCTTCTCAGCTTTTGAATTAGTCGTCTTTAGCGCAAATAGCTCATATAAAATAAGTTGTACCGATTTCAGTAGTGCAAAGCTGCGTCATTGCAATCTTTCAGATGCATTAAGGTATATAAAAGTATCACGTCGGACTTGCTAAATTACTCGGATTTGTGCCTTATTGATTTGAGCCATATATAGCCATATACAGTATAACTGTGTAGTTTATAGGATCGCTTCTGTTAAATGTGAACATTTAACAGCACCGGCAGAGCTTAGCACCCTTTAGTAGTTAACTTGTAGTGGCAACGCAGTTGGTAATTTCACTACGGTGAGAGAGACTGACCACGTTCTTTACAGCTTATGACCTCAGATGTCACTGCTGTGGTTAAGGGGCTGTTAATAGCTGATAAATAGCTGTGGAGTCATGATCTGTCAGGTATGTTAAATACAAATCTGTGGCATAAAATTAACATTTCCATGTTATGTAAACCATAAAGAGGCCCCTCGAGTGTCATGGATAGCTACAACAGTCATAATAATAGACACATCCCACATTAAAATGGAATTACCCCCAGAGCATTATAAAGAAATGTGGCAGTTAGAATTAATGTCCCCATAAGGACGACTGGCCATGTCCCACGCCATGGAATGTACACTATATAATGCCACATGGGTAAATAAATGCGTGCATGTGTGCGTGCCCACATGAATGCACTGTGGTCTGCAGTATGTGTGCATTAAATCAGACGGTTAAGTGAACCACCGCTGCCTTAGTCTGGCCACAGTTGGAATATGGCAGACATGACAATTAGACCACATATTTGAAGTTAATATTCTGCACTTTATGACCTGTTGAACCCCATTGTTGCTCCGACTGTGTTGGCAGTATAAAGTATAATTTGAACCTTATTTGAAGAGTAATGAATTTCTAATTACGCTCTCTTGTAGTTGAGGCTCAGGCGAGTGTGTTAGAAGTCATTTAACTTGCTTCTTTAGAGCTTATTGACTCTTCTCATGCATGATTAATCACTATGTACTGTAATTTGTTCAGGGACGGTTGCCACACAAGGCTGGACGGTAATTACATCAGCATCTTCTCACATTGACTCATATGCTTCTCTCCCATATTTTTCAACTGTATATTTAATTTATTGTTTATTTTTAGATGTAATATTTTTATGCTCCAGCTTGTACTTACTTACTAATTTAGAGGTTATAAAGTATTGATGTAATATGTACAGTCCTGCTGAGAGAAGTATTCACAGCACCGTGTGTGTGTATACAGTGAGATTATTTCAAATCAAATCAAATTTTATTTATATAGCCCAAAATCTCAAAATACATTTGTCTCAGAGGGCTTTACAATCTGTACAGGGAGTGACACCCTCTGTCCTTAGACCCTCGATTCTAGTGAGGAAACCTCAGGAAGAGCCACAGAGGAGGGATCCCTCTCCCAGGACGGACAGACGTGCAATGATGTCACATGTACAGAACAAATCAACACACACATAGTCAGTGAACTTTAGAGCTGTTGGTGGGTGTATTTGACAGAGCAATGCTACACGTTTGGGTTTGAGTGACTATATACTGTACGTGTATAAGGGCTACTTACTGTATGTATAATTTAAAATAAGAACATTTCCTAATGATTCACTCCGAATGAGAAGTGCAGTACAAATGAAATTATTATTATTGTTTGTTTTTAAATGGCTAAATTAGTGGAGTATAGTGGAGTAAAAAGACTGAATTAATTTCCCTGATCCAAGGTTTTCTCTATACTCTACTCCTGTTGGGTCGCACCTCTCTCCGTTGACAGAAGAAGTGTTCAAAACAGCAGTGGCGAAACGCCAGAGTCGAGCCTCACACACACCATGTGTGTATTTTCACAGGTTAAAATCGGCAGCATGAGCCCGGCGGAGTCACGCAACGCTAGACGAGACGTCTGTCACGCTTTTTACTCGCTCACTCAAATCAGTGGCAGTTTTCCAACACGACTCTCCACAGCTACTCCGCCACCTTCTCTGCAACTCCCAGCAGCGTTTCAGTTAGCTTCAACTGCCAGAGAGCAGAGACACTCCATTCACTCTTTAAATTCTACACACGGCACCTTTTTTATTATGTGTAACGAGATACTATACTGTATGACCCTGCAAAAAAACATGCTGACCTACTGCATGGCAACCCTTTTACAGAGCTTAATGGCACAGATATGTGACAGGACACACCCCCGCCCTCCTCTCCCTCTCTGTCTCTGTCTCTGTCCCTGTCTCCCTCTCTGTCTGTGTCTGTGTCTCTGTCAGGCAGTTAGTGTGTCAGCGGCTCTATTGGGTTTTGCAGCGTAAGCCCCGGCTGTCAGTGAACCACAGCTATCAGAGCCAGCAGCATCCTCCTCTCGCTCTTTATAAAGCCTCCCCTTCATCAGCATTATGTCCTGCTCTCGAGCGTAAACTCCCGAACCTTTCAAAAACACACACGCTCGTGTGTGTGCGGCTGCCCGACGCGTTACCTGACCCTTTGCATGAGCGTGCATTAACACACACATACATGCACTAGTGCACTTTTCAACTGACAATAACGTGAACTTGACCCACACATGGCAGTGTGCTATAAATGAGTATCACCCCTTAACAACCCCCACCCCCCCTGCAGCCTGGCCAGACAAGCATATTAGCATGGCTCAAACAGCGTATGTATGTATGTGTGTATGTGTGTATGTATGTGTGTATGTGTGTGTGTGCGTGCTGCGTTCGGGGGGGCGGGTAGATAATCAGACAGCCGTTCCCATTGTTCCAAGCCAGGCTCTATCTTTGGAGAGCCTAAATTAATGTCATTATTGCCGGACCTGAATGTTTACATTGGCTTTGTTGTTTTGTGTTGGACAGCTGAGCTGCAGCGTGTGCAGTTTTACCCCCGCCGACCGCCAACCACAGCCCCCACCCCACCCCACCCGCGTTCCTCTCTGCAGCTCCACCTTTTGTTCCTTTGACCCCGTCGGTGTAACAGCAGTACGATGCACTCAGCAACAGCACGCTCATGTTTACCAGCCTGGGTGGTCTATGATCACATCATACGGAATGGAACAGAGAAGAGGAAGTGGTTTTGCAGGTTTTAACCGATTCACTTGAAGACCACTTTATGTACACGTTACATCACTGGTGACTATTTCCCCCGTCCCCGTCCTCTATCCGCCGCGGGTTTGATACCTGAACATTCTGTTATCTTCTTGTCTAAGTTAGGATAGTGTTTTGTTATTTTGATGGCTATGGCTGGCACATGTGATTTACCAGCAGTTTAATATTTATCTATAAATGGAAAAGTGGAAAACTACAGAATAATGAAAAGGTCATTTTAATGTCATTCCAGTTATTGTGAATATAGTGAATGCTTCTGTTTTTCTACATACGGATTCATTTTTCAAGCTGTTTGAAGTAAAATGCTGATAAAATAGTGGCATTAGGTCTTGATTATGTATCTAACTTAAATACACTTTTTCTTCTACATTATTTTATAATTCCTTCAGAAATCTCATCTCTGCGGTGTAATGAAAACATCGTTAGTTACATGTCCAAAATAACGTCTGATTTCAATTCTTATATCATTTTAATATTAGCATTCACCAGGCTTTCCCAGTATTATGTACTGTGTATGGAGCCGTGACCTCCTTTAGAAAGCACGGACCCCTTCGACCCCCTTCCAGATAATTTTGGCTCAAACATTACATGGCAATCATCCCGGCCCTCATTTTTTTTTTTTTTTACTTTTTTTTTTTTAGGGGAACCATTTATAGAAACTGCTAAATCATCACTGAGAAAATAGCCTCTCATATTGATACTGGCCATTCTCTAACATTGTGTTGCTTATGTATGTATTACTGTGAGTGCTGTGATGGCCGCACATTGGCTGAGTTGTATGACAATAGAAGTGAATTAAACTGAAAACCTCTTTTGTACAAATTTATAATATAATATATTAATTTTAGCATTTACTGTAACTTTTCTCAAAGCGTGACTTACTCTTTAAACCCGAGGGATTCAATATGTCCTCAACAGAACACAGAGCTGCCATTCATTTTCCAACTTTTTGTATTCCGTGCCCTAATAAGGGAAATCTTGTTCTCTCATCCTCGGGAAACTTAATTTATTTCCCATTATTGTGCGAGATGGTTATTTGTTCGCCAAATATAAATCAGGTGTCCTTGGAGACAAGCACACAAAGGATCCCTCTTGGTGGTTCGGAGTTTATTCATTGCTCTATAGCCTCCTCCCACTACATCCCATCAAGCTTTCACATAGCTCACACAGTGAAATTACACATTAGAACAGAATTGCACTTTCAGTACCTTGTGAGAAAACCCAGTAGGACGCTTAAAATTGGATGGAGAAGATTGGCTCAGCTAAAAGCACTACATTGTCTCTCGTTTTAACACTGAGTGCCAAGTTCATATGGTAACAGCACAAGGTGAAGAACATTCCCAGTCCGAGCATCATCCCAAACTGACTTTTACAATGCTGTAATTATTGAACCGGGTGGTAATTAAGATGCAGATTGGAGTTTAATACAAACTCGGAGACAAAGCAGCTTGCAGAAGCTAGAAATAATATCACAGTTCAACTTTGGGGGCAAAGGACCCCCCAAAAAAATCAGTTTTTAGACTGCGAGTTAGACAACCTGCTTATAAGATGAGCTAGACCTCAAAGAAAAACAATAATTTTTTCTCTTTTTAAATACATTTGTAATGAAGTGTTGCACTCGGCTGCCTTCCATTGACTTCAGTTCGCTTTAACATTAACACGGACATTGATTGTTGTATTTATCACGAAGAAGCCAATCACACTATTGATTATAAAATGATAAATTGTCTCTCCTGTTCAGTTTAATGGTTCATTGGCGTCATTACCACAGAGTGTGTGTGTGTGTGTGTGTGTGTGTGTGTGTGTGTGTGTGTGTGTGTGTGTGTGTGTGTGTGTGTGTGTGTGTGTGTGTGTGTGTGTGTGTGTGTGTGTGTGTGTGTGTGTGTGTGTGTGTGTGTGTGTGTGTGTGTGTGTGTGTGTGTGTGTGTGTGTGTGTGTGTGTGTGTGTGTGTGTGTGTGTGTGGTATCAGGAGGCTGGTCATAGTTTTGAATCTTATGGAATGTGAAGTCTGTAAGGAGAAATTCTAAACATGTGTTGATCATTATGTCAGGCGAAGGGGAAGCGGCAGGCGCCAGCCAGCTGACCTGTACGACAGAGAATCTACCGGAAGGATATAATGATACACCTCAGGGGCTTTAAGTGTGTGTAGGTGTGTGTGTGTGTGTGTTTCGGTGTAGTATACCCATACATTTGTGCTGGCGTCAGTATGTGTGTCTGCATGTGTCAGAACTGTTGATGTTATACTGTACTTTCTGTCTGTTTGGGTTAAAATGTCATTTTAATTTCAATTTCAGTTCAATCTAATGCTCTAAGTTTCTCTTTATAACAGAAAATCTGTTTTCACTCTCTGAATAATATCTCTAGTCTTTCACTTGCATGTTTGACCTCACTGCAGAATGATGTATGTGCACAGTTGTGTTTTCACATTCATCCGATCAAGTGGGAAAGTGCTGACCTTACATTTCAGTATAATGCATGTGTCTATACGCGTGTCCCTGGAGCCAAGCCCTTAATGTGGCTAAAACCGGGAGATGTCTTCACTGAATATGATCAAATATACTTAGAAAACCAGGGACATTAGAGGTAAAGACCTGTGTCTAATATACAGTATCTCTCTACAGTGGCGTTAGAGGAGGAGTGTGTTGTCGCTGTGTCACCAGCTATCGGTTTGTTCACCTCATTTTGGAGATAAAATGTCATATTACGTGTGATGTAATTGTTTAAATCCGACAGCGAAATGCTTTTTGTTTTCATTTTAGTGGCCTGTCGCAGAATAACCGCCTTGTTTTAGTTTGACAGTCAGCAGCCGTCCACATGGCCTCACAGCTGCTGCATCTCCCAGGGATGCTGCAAGGCCTGTGGTGGAGCCAGAGCTGTAATCACTCAGAAATCACTGTTATTTTAACCCGACAGTGTAAGGAAATTCTACATTCCAAACACAATCGAGCGAGACAGAGCGAGCTGGAGACAAACGGAGCGGTTTCTGAGAAGTGTGGTCTGATGTCGGCAGTCCTGTCTGATGCGTCGTTGATTCATATCAGCTGTGTCCAGATCTCCGGATTCCTGTTTGAGGCCCCAGTGCCAGGGTTGCATTAGCATGAGATAGCCTTAAACACACCATAAAATCATCCAGCCACAGCAGGGATTTTGACTTGTCTGTCAGTGAACCCTGGTTGGAGCTACAAAGGACTGCATGGTGCTCCTTCTCATCATAAACGAATGTGATTATTCATGTGATGAAGATGTAGCTCCGCCTCAGAGAGAACAGCTTTCTGCTCCACTCAGGAAACTCGAGCATCCCGTTTGTTCAGAAGATTACGTTTAGAATGGTAATAACGTCCTGGATGACACCATCTGTAAAAAAAAAAAACCATAGTAAAATTACCCACAAAATTTCACTATGTACAGATAATAACTAATAACATTTGTCCCATGCGCGTTGACATGTAATTTCAGGGGGATTTAGTAAAGACAGACATCAGATGATGACTTGGATCAACACAAAAATAAGCAAAATATTAATATTGAGATTGTGTATGTTGTGATCATATTTGTCTTTTTAATGTTAATTTATTGGTAAGTGATGAATACAAATGTATGTAACATAAATACACTTTTAACTTACTATAAGCAAAAAGTAATTTAATATATTACCATATACTCTTTCTCATATGTAGTATATTGACTGTTAACAACTTGTTTGTACAAAGGTTCCAAGTCAAATTCACCAAAATTCAACTGCACAAACTTCAGCCTCATTTCAGGTTAATGAATGTCACCTGTTCAGGATATATGTATATATTTATATATTTATAGTCAACATATTTTAAACTCAAAGTTCATTCAGATTAAGACAAATTAAATCAAATCAAACAAGCGTTCCTCCTGTGGAAAAATCCGGAGCGTCCGTACGACATCTCGTATGTGCTGGTTAGTTCTGAAGAGCTTCTCGTAGGAGGCCCAGTGATTGTGAAATATAAAGACTTGTACCTACAAAACAATGTTGCACCTCTTGATGAACAGATGAATGAATGGTGTAACCAAAGCAACACTGGATCCTGAACATTTGTACTTCCTACAATGCAACTTGATACTTGATAGTGTGTTTTTGTTGGACCCTTTCGGGTTGTAACGCCATCGCTATGACATCATCAGTGCTTGTGTTGCTTCCTCTGCTGCAAAGCTCCAAACAACATCTCAACAGTCAGACCGAGAGTGAAATCATATCACAACCAATAGGAAGGATTCCCCAAATTATGAAAAGTTTTCCCAATTCGATTGCACTTGACACTTGCCCTGAGGGCGACTAACACTCTACTGTATTTCAGATATATTCCTGCAATGCATGATGTCACCCATAACCTGCAACAAAGACGTGTGTAATGCTCTTTCAGGAGCTGCCCATTGTGCGGTTTATTGATTTATAGATGTGGACACTTTCCATCTGTCAAATACTATCAATTGAAGCATTTCCATTAACTTACTCTCGGTAGTGTATCGTCACTTGGGTGTCATGGCCAGAGAGCGGATTACTGTAAGGAATGAATTTACTGCACGGCTCTCGCCTGCAGGTTTTCACCCAGGTCACCGTGTCCCTCGCTGTCTGGAATAGTGATTGTGAGCAGCGTTGTGCAGGCGTGTCAGTCTGTATGTGTGCCCTGACTAGCAGACCATGGGAGGGAATGTTCTGCGGGTCACAGACAGGCCGTTTGGCTGTTTCAGGCCATCTATTTGCCGATTCACCCCTCCCCTCCTGCCAGGAAGAGGTCAACTGTGTCCACAACCCGTCCCACTGTCGGACCTGCATATTGATTAGGACACACACACACACACACACACCGTCCAGTCCTCCAAAATCACCCTTTTGAGTGTCACATATTGTTGCTTTTTAATAAGTCTTCAGTTGTTTGCTCTCTGGCAGAAATCCAGCCCGCATTAAATCACGCACGAGTCTTTTATCCGGGGTTGTGAGTGATGAGTTTGGGGTTTCAGTTACAGCACATGAAAGAGTGTTTGTTCAGCTGTTCTCTGTCGTCTCGTATCCATCCTGATGGAATTCGGGGAGGAAAAAGTGCTGTTAGCAGCCCCACTCAAATGTTGTCAAACCAAATGTAGTATTTCATTCTCAATATGTTGTCATATGGTTGAAAATTTTTTTTTTTCTTTTCTAAAAGTAATAGTTGTCCCTTTAACTGAATTGCGTTTAGAAATAATACCGTGCCTCACAAGAAATAGAAAAGAAAAGCGGTTTCCTAGAAAACATTTTCCTGGAAGTCATTAAACACAACAGTCTCATCTGGCAGTGTAAGCAATATAAGACTGCAAATAAACTGCTTTCTCACACAGATTATTGTTCTGTGAAGCCAGAGCAACGGTCTCAAACAGCTCTGGAAGACAAATATATTTATGTTACCTTCTGCACTCCCAAAAATAATCCAACAGAGAGCCAAGATCTACAGTGCATTTTCAGGATCTGCATAATGTTTGCATGTACAGGTTCTCAGATGTTTAGCATTGAGTATTCGTGGTGAGATATCTGTTTCTATGCTATATTTTTTTTCACATTTTTCTGTTGTCTCATCCAGTGATTTTAATAAATACACACTACTCTGAAATCTTGCAGTATTAAACGTTCTTGTATAAATAGTTTCACATTTTGGAAAACAACCTTCTTTGTTTTCTTTGAGGATCAATATCCGCGTCTCATATGTCCGCGTGTTACAATCAGCACAGAGCATGTGGTTAGCCTAGCTTAGCATTAAGGCTAAGACTTGATTTTCCTCGCGTTTCGATACGTTTATGAAGATTCATAAAACCTTGGGATGATATTTGTTTGGTTTTTTTTTTGTAATCATGCAGATGTATCTTCATCTGAATTCACGCTTCCTAGAACACATTCACATCGACAGGTTGTGTCTATACGTTTGTGTATCGGAACACAACTCGAGAGACTTTGGTAGGTTTTCCTTTACATATCTTTCCCCTACTTCTAGTATTCCTGTTGAGCTCATCCTGACTCCGGCTTAGATGATGACGCAGATCTTCTCATCTCTCTCTCTGAAAGAGTTGTAGGTTGTCAAACTAAATCAAACGAGCTGGAAGTCGCTACGGAGCTCTGTAGAGGATGAGGTGAACTGCAGAGGTCCCTTTTCACATCACGCATATCTGATCCAGTGTTATATAATATAAACATATTAATAGATTTGACATGTCATGACAATTCTGAAGTCTTCAGAAGCAGCGGTCCAGGGAGCGTTTCCAGCCAGCCGTCAGCTGACTGGGCCACACATCCTCCCCCCTCCTGAAGCGCTCCTTATTAAAGTTGCATTAGCGAGGATACAGCTCTGTCGTACCTCCCGAGTGAAGGGATTTTTTTTCTTCAGACTTTCCCTATCCCCTGTGTTCAGCAAATGCACACACAATAGATCCTGAAAGACCAATATGCATGGCTGAGATCAGTTTGACATTTGAATAGCCAGGGAAGGTAAAGAAGAATAGGAAGTCGGGACTTTAAGGGGCCACTTTCTTTTCTGGCTTATTGAATTGAAAAACAATAAGTGATTGCTGCAAAAGACTGGCAGATATGAGTGTTTGAAAGCCAGACATGTCGTCACTGATTACTGCTTCGTACATTTTGCATCATTGAAATTCCATGGATTGATATTAAAAAGCCAGAAAGTAGACTTAGTGCTTTAAGGGCTATACATCTGCAGTTAGATTCCTTTTTTTTATTTTTTTTTGAGAGGTAAATGTGCTTGTGATCATAGGAGCAGGATGTAGTCTGTGCTGACAGCTAACCAGGAGGTTGAAATTTCTCAATTTTGACGAGGGAGGCTTTGTCCAGACCAAGTGTGTGAAAACTCACAGCACCCTCAATCATTTTAATGAGATCACTGTGTGGGCAGGGGGCTGCAGCAGAAGAGAGAATGCAGAGTTGTTGAAGGACCGTGATAACTTTCCAATGTTGTCTCAGTGTATTATAAACCCCTGTGCAATTCTTTTGGCTGCTACGTGTACGCTTTAATACTCGTGGATATATTATTTAGGTTCAGTATGGCTTCGTCTGTCTGTAGTCTGTAGTTTCATTTAAACTTAATAGAAAAATGTATTTTTCAAGGAAATAACTTCATTGAGGCTGGTGTCTGGTGTTTTTGTTAATTGTCAAGGAATATAACTGGCTAAACCGTGGTGATAATGGAAAAATCCGAAATCAATATAATCATCATTGGGTTTTTTTTGCATAATAGTTATAGTTAGATTTGATCAACTTTACAGAGTTGATGAGAAGAAATATTTTCACAGTGAACTAACCTGGAAGAAGGTGACTTATCATACAGTCGATAAAGAACACTTCATTTGTGCTAGTGGCTCTATGGGGGCTAATGCTAACGCCAGCATGCTAACAGGCTCAAAGTGACAATGCTAACATGCTAACATGATGTTAAGCAGGTATAATGATTTAAATGTTTGCCGTCTTAGTTCAGCATGTCGTTAGCTTTGCAGCTATTCAGTTATGAACCTCGTTCGATGTCAAACTGAGGTAAAGTCATTATAAATCATCCTCAGGGGACCATGAATGGCTACTAAATCTTAGTGTTGATTTATTTCAGCCGTTAACATGCTAACATAAGCTGCTAACATGGATAAAAACTTCAAACTTACATATACAGTATATATAAATATTATTTGTATTTGTTCCTGAGATCACAGGATCTCCACTTTGTTTAGTTATGAAATACTTATACCTCATTATACTGCGTTTACTGCACAGCACCGACTGTACTGTAAATAGTACTAAGCAAACATTACCTGCCAAGTATAAATATGACATTAGAATGTCAGACGTATCTGGATGAAGAGAAAACAAAGCAGTTGGTTATAATGATGGCACGGAGATGTTTGAAACAGCAAAACAGTCTTCTGAGGTCACAGTGGCAACCTGCTCAGAGCGTCGGCCCTGGTCTGTTTACACTCGGAGAGGGAAAGAAATTGCAAGTGTAACCGCACTCAAAGAATGTGTGTGTTGATTGCTATCTCACATGTCCCATATACATTCTGAGAGGAGGAATGTTGGTGGTTTTTCCAGCTAAATGGTAACAGCTGTTTCTGAGTGATGTGTTTGATGGAGGTCGAGCGAGCGGTCTGCTTTTATTTACTTTGGCCGCTGCCTTGGAAGGGGAGTACTTCAAAAGGGACACGGTCTGCCATCAGACGCCAGGCTCAGCGGTCAAACATTCTTTGGTTTCCTGCAGCAAAACATGGCATGTTACCCTGGGCGTTAAGTTTCAATGGGAAAGACCCAGTTTGTGTTGGGCACCGCAGGGCCCACAGCTGGGCTTTTTACAGGTCAGCACATTTCAGCTGGAGGGTTTACATACGATTATGAGGGGGGAAAAGGAAACAAAATAGATTTACCTCTGCCTGGGAATGTGTTTACAGGCTGCTGGTGTTTCTCACACTTATAGCTTAGTAGTTGGTGCCTTTATAGTATATGCTTAATTAACCAGGAGAACCACCGTGATGGTTCCAGTATCGCGTAAATGTAATCAGAAGTGTGAATTTCGGAAAAATTCAATTTTCTCATCTTGATTTTATGCTGTCGAATATATGACATTGTGGGGACATGTATGCATATGACTTTATGTTTTACATGTGATTATCTATTGGTGTAAAATAAATAATTTAAAGTCCAACTTAAACTGAAACTGACAACATATCTTCTATAACTGTGAATAAGAAAATGAAAACAATAAAGTACGCTGGTGGTCCGGTGTTTTCTGATCGCCAGGACAACATCATTTGTCTATGTCCTCTTAAAACAATTATATTTTTATGACGCGACAACGCTATAGTTAAAGTCTGCTTAGGTTTAGACACAACAACCACTTGTTTCTGTTCAGGAAAAGATCACAGTTTGGGTTAAAATGAGTATTTCCATTTCCTTGAGTGTATGTGGCCGTTGACGTCATGGTAACAACAGCCATGTTGTGCCTCCAGCTCCCTTTGTGGACTTTGTCGCTCTATAATTCCATCACCTGGTTTCCTTAGCGTGTTGGGCTATTTGCTGATCCTACAGACAGATCATAAATCTGATTACAATTGATTTTTCTGCTTTTCCTGGGCTGCATACGAATCACTCCTCCTTGTTCCAGAGGGACGTTTTAATACACCTGTAGCTGTTTGGTAAATGCCAAAAACGTCAAAAGAAGAAAAACGTGCTCTACCTGTTGTCTCATCCACACAGATCATTGTTTATCAGAGCAGGGCTCATGCAGCACTTTACATCTCCAGTACAGTATGACTGCATGTGTTGGAGCAGCTTTCTTTCAGCTGTTTTAATACGAGAAGGAGAGTTGCAACTTGTAGGTTCTTCCCACAGGCTGCTTCCTGACAGTTAATACTTGGGAGGAGTGAGGATTGTGTTCCTGTGTATCTTGGAGAGACTGCTGCATTTACATCTTTTTCAACATCGGGCTCAAACCACTGTACAAGATGATTTCAGTACATATCTAATGCTCAAATCCTTCTTGCGTTGCGTTTGTCTTTGTTAATGGCAGATATGATCCAACCGAGATGCACCCAGACCCTGTCGCCTCACTGTGTCATCAGTCCGAATGGAAAAAAAACCTGTCGGGAACCAGTATCTCATTCACAGTAACTGGTTACTACAGTGGATGCGAGCAGCATGTTTGATGTCCTTTGTGCCCCGACACACACTAATGCACAGGGGACATGTCATGATGTGACAGAATAATGCATATTGTACTGTATTTACTGTATATCTGTAGACTTTGGAAGCAGACACCAAAGCTGAATACGTACGCTGTGATTGTGTGCAGCAGCCTTCGTTCGTGTGTCTGTAATGCTGCACTGTACGTCCTGCCTCAGTCATACTGTAATGACCAACTGCCTGAGATGTTTGACATAGCTGTGGCGCTGGCGGTTGTTCACTCTGGTTTATATCCTGAGAGTGATTGTCTGTTTTGTGACAGTTCAACACTTGGGTTCAGAGAAAGATATCTCATAAAAAAACAAACTGGCTGGATTTCCATGAAGTTAGTGGTGGACGGATATGGTCCGCAGAGGAAGAATTCTGAGTGTCGATCATTGTGGTGAATTTTTAAGATAGTTTTTTTTTTTTTAGCACCAACATAACACATTTTCCACTTGTATACAAAAGTTATGTTATCTAACAGGAACATTGACATGAGGTTTATTATGACACATGTATGTTAGTTAATGAACCCTTCTGATTTTAATGACCTTCCCTCTCACAGACTAACTTACCTCTACTTTCCTCTCACGACTTTTTAAATAAACCTCTTCATTATAGAAGCAACAATCCGGTCACCTCAGTTCCTCGCTTTACTCACCGAGGCTGCTTATTAATTTTCCAGAAATGAATCAAATGTACAATGGGACTGCTGTAATCTCTTTATGCATGAGAAGGTGAATTTGAACTCCGGCAGTAATCTCTACTTCTTTCACTGTCTCTCTCTCGTATTCTTCTGGCATTTAATGCAGTGACAGAAATGGAGAGATTAATTGAAAGCATGGCTTTTGTCAGCTGCAATGCTAATGAGGAAGCTGCACTGTGCGAGGCCTTGAGCAGGAGCCACCTACAATCCCTGACTGGGTCACGGCTTTGAACCCGACAACAAAACATCCTCTTGGGCTGCATTCTTTTCATCTGCATTCTTACCTTGGTTTCACTCTTCCTCCACTGCTTTGTGTGCTCGCTCTGAAACTGTATGACGACACAGTCCTGGAAGTTTTGTAAATCACCTTTGTCAGCGGCAGTAGAATCCGATGTGTTCGTATGGATCAGACTCAGACTCAGTTTTCTGGGGTCTTTTTAAACCAAATGTAAGAATTTCTTTGAATATTTACACAACCCTGTGACCATAAAATAAAATCCAGCTTTTTTTTTTTTTGAAGGATAATTTGGTTTATTACAAGTTGGGTCTTATTTTTGTAGTTTTCTCATTCTTATAATAATAATAATATTGTACTTAACCGCTGAGGTCTGGGAATGCTGCAACCGCTCACAGGTTTGAAAGGTCAGTCAAACTAATTTGGAAGAGGAAAACTAAACAAACCGCGAAATTATTCCCCAAACTGTTATTATGATCCATCACAAAGAGGTTAAAAATTCAGATCAACTTCCTGGTTCAACTTCAACCTACTGTACTTCCTCTAGTTGTGTGCACAGACAGTTTTGTGACGTGAATGATGGGTTATCACCAACGCATCTGTTGCACAAATAAAATGAAGTGGTTTAGCTAATTTGGCTAAGTTGTTACTTTACTTACAACTAGAGTACCTGTGTTATGTTACGTATTGTTTTGGCACATACATTGGATTGAGTTCAAATAAACTACTGTGTGTGTGTGTCTGTGTGTCTGTGTGTGTGTTCATTGTAATGAAGTAACATGTCATCCAGTCCAACAGTGTGGCTCAGTGATGTGTTTTTAATAGTTCTCCAACAATGGAGCTCTAGGATACAGAGGAATAAGACACACACACCCACACACTACTTGTTAGATTTGGACTCATGGTTTCATTCATGGGAAAACAAACAACAGTCAGTGTCAAAGTAACCATCCATCCATCCAAGCTCCTTTCACTTTTGCTCCCTTATAGTTGCATGTAGGCATTCAAATGACTCTGAGTGTCTGTGTTTCCGATTTTTGTAAGTACAATATGATAACCGATAGAAATTATGGCTAAAAGTCCCAACTCGTGATAAACCTTGCATTTTCCTTTACGTTTTAACACCAGATCAATCTTAGTCCCATTTTTTCCCCCACTGCTGCTTGATTTAACAGTCTACACTCTCTGTTATGACTCTTACTGTTAATGGATGGATGGTAAGATCATCTATTTAAGTCTTGTTCCTTCTGGCTCAGGCTGGTTCCTCCACATACATCTTGAATAACTGTCCAAGATCAAAAGAATAACCATATGTGGAATGTCTCTCTGGGTGTTTTATTAATGTATATATATGAAGCCTTCCAACCAACCAATGCTTCATATAAATGCATTTCTTATCTGATAAAGTATTGGAAACAGACAATGTTTATTGAATATCGTTGTGACTATATCACACTTGTTCTGTTCTTATCAGAGCAGAAATAAAATGTATTTGAGTCTGGGGAGGTTTGCCAGTAATTAATATGAGATTGAGACAAGCTTTAACTGAAGTGTTTCCCTCCTTACTGGACGTGATCCAGGGATCTGTCTCTTTCTTTCTTGTAAGAGCAGTGTTAGAAAACATTGGCCGTCTATGCCAAACTGTTGCTCCCAGTAGAATGGATGGATATGTCTTCATCATGCCACTTAATTTGTCACCTCAGCATCAGAGCTTTATCACTTGCTTTATATGAATTATTCATTGATATCCCACAATGTCTTTTTTTTTTTGTATGTTTATTGTATATTTTGTATGCATCGTAAAGGAAACTCATACCTCCTCTTTAACAGCAACGGCTCTACAGCATACTGTATGTGCTAAACATCATATCTCCATGCAGGTTACTGGTCCCAGACAGAGTTAGCTAGAGCTGCTCAGAGAAAATGTTTGGTTGACCCTGCAGGAAGATAACCCAAGTTCTGCTATCTGTCACACAATGCAGACACTTCCTGTCTGAGCCCCACCCGCCCCGATAAAGAGACGAAGGTTCAGAGGTTTGATTTGTCTTATTTACTGTAAGTCATGGCAGCAGCAGAACTCTCTCTGAAGTCTCTATGTTTTATATTGATGCTAAGATTGTGACAGTCTAAGGATGTTGCATTGGTTTAAATAGAAGGGGGGGGGGGAGCTGCCTTCTGTGTAAAATGTTGCTTTTAAAGCGTCGTAGGCAGATTTATTCAGATGACTTTGTCTGACTTGCTGTTCCATAGAAATACGCCTGTGGGAAGCAGACGGGTGACTTCCTTGACTGGTTTGTTCACTCATGACCTTAAGACGTCTCACCTTTAATCTCACAAATTCAAAAACAGCCTGCACTCAGTTATTAGTCGCGTCATTGGCTTTTTATACCGCTGTTTGGATTGAAATCATAATTGAAAGTTTTGAACCTGTGTTGTATTTCGTTGTGTTGCAGTAATTCAGTAAACTGCTCTCCTAAAAACGTTTAGGCTCCAGTAAAAACGGCACACAAAGCCAGCACAGGGGCTGATTAGCTGGTACTCATCCTAATCAGGAACCCTTGTAATTTTTCTTTTTTCTATGTAAAGCTTAACTTGAGGGGAAAATGTAAACGCCATGACTTTAAATTTCTAAAAACATTCTTTCTTTCTTTCTTGTCCTCAAGTGCCTTTTTGGTTGGACTAAGTGGCTGCAAAAGCTCTTCTAAAGGATAATGGGAAGTGGAATTTCAAGTACAATTGAAGTCCAAACAGCTGCCAAGTAGCAATATAAACATGTATTTCCTCCCTTAACCTTCGTGATCATCCATAGATGCATTCCAGATGACTAAAGCTTGCACTCTATCTATCTGTCTATCTATCTATCTATCTATCTACTGAACAAACAGCAGGGATGTAAGTCAGAATCTGTTTTAAACTGCTAATGAATACAGAAAGGCAAAGAGTGGGTCGCTTTCTGCAGTGTTTACTCCCCTTTACTTCCCCGCAGTCCTTCCTCTGCCCATCAAAATAAATCAATTGCGCAATCAAGTTCCCGGATTGCACACAGAAACCGAACACTATAACAGGATGTCACTGATGCGAGAGGGAAAAGTGTTGATGCGGAATTACAGCTGACGTGAATCAGATGAGTTTTGCGGCTCGAATTTGAATCCTATTCATGACTGGAAATGAAAGTTGGTTCGGAAACGAAAAAGTGCTGGAGAGTTCCATAAGCTCGCATTGTGTTAAACTAGAAAGGAAGTTTTATTGGATATATTTAGAGGCATCACGCTCTTCTCCTCTAACCATAATAAGCTACCTGTCAGGTTTCCTAGAAGTCCCGGGCGTGGTCAGGGACCAGTATAACTGCCACAACAAGCTGTTTGCCACCCTATCCCAGAGCACCACGGCTTGAATCAGCTGCCACGCTCTGTCGATGTAATGAGTTGTAAAAGCTTGCTTTAAAGAACACCATCTGCCTAATTGCACTGACCATGCCCCTGCACCATGCGCTTTCACCACCTCGTACACAGAGGTTAATGTGGAAGCTGAAACTGCCCCGACCACCTGCAGTGTTTTCTGAAGGGATCAGACGTGAGCTGCACATGACGGACAAAAAGACAGCCTGGCTGCACTGCTCTTGTCCAAGCGGTTTCAACAGCATTCATTTCATTATTTGCTTACTGCAAATCATTATCATTTCAAGTTGAGCACACCTAGCAGGTCAAAGGATGTCTAGAAGTCTGCTGCAGGCTGAGTTGGGTTGAGCATTTAAAGTCGCTTGTACTGAAGATAGTTTGGTCCAGTCCAGGAAACAAGCCTTTTAGTTCTGGTCTGCTTCGTGTTCACGCTATTACAAAAGAATAAAGAGCTTTAAAGCATAAAGTCACATAGACTGAAGCAACGGTCGCACCACATAGTGACATTTGCTCATCAATGTGAAATAGGCGGATCTGAAAGCTTGATGATGTAGCGACTACTCACAGAGCAGCTTGATAAGCCAGCCGCTAACTCAGTAGCTGGGTTAGCACTAGCCAGTAACAGTAGCAACCTGAAGCTTCCCTCTATCTTCTCTCTACTGTTCTGTTTACTTCCCTCCAAGCATTTTTCATCAGTATTGTACAACATTTCATTCAATAAAAAGTTATTATTAAAGATGGGGAAAAAAAAGCTCTCAGACTTAACAAGCTCGCTAACGGTCAGTTAGCAAACTCGTTAGCTCGTTAGCTCAGTAAGGGGGACAATAAGTTCACACAGTTTATTCAATAGGTGTAGTTGTGCTATTAACTCCTGTCTCGTAAGTGTGTGCAGATTTACGTTGGTGGCTCATCCTGCATCATCTAAGCTAGTTGGACCCATGTAGGGGTTTAACAGACTGACAGCAAGGTTAAGATGACACAAAGGGCTCATAGGGAAAAATAGTAGACTATAACCGGGCCTTGTATATTACAAATAGAAACTGAACACTGTAATGGGATAGTTTCTGTGATTACTGTGATTATTGTATTTTTTTTTCTGTCAGTTTTAACCAATAAGACCTACAACTCACCAGAATCAATGCTTACTGGGTATCTATAAATACATGCATAGTTTCTGGGATGCTTTACAGTACATTGCTTCACCAGCATTGAGTCGAGTTAATTTTCAACCGACCTGCAACCAACAATTCTCTTCTAGTTCACCCTTGGCCAGTTCAGAGCTGCTCCAGGAGGCAGGTTTCTAGAGAAGACAAAGCTATGAGCGTCAGCGGCTTGGCGAGAAAGGAGTGTTTTTGTTTAGACCCTCAAAAGGGGCCCAGAGGCCGTCTGTCCCACCCTATCTCCCTTCTGTCTGAGGAGGGAGGGGGAGAAGAGGCGCACAGTGACTTTTGACACTGGGCATCTGTTGCCTTACCAAGGAGCTCTTTCTGGAGTCCATGTGCAAACTAATACTGTACATACCCGACTCCTCCTTCCCCCAACTGGCTTTTGACCCGTAACACATGGCCCACACTTCTCAGGTTAATGTTGGACAAAACATCAGTGGATTGAGTTTCAGTTTTGTAGGACATTGTTTAAATTCTAAGGGAAGTTTGAAAAACTCCACACAGTGTAGGTCTTGTTAATGTGCTGAGTAGTTCAACATTTTCCAGCTTCATTGCAGGCAGTTAGTTAATGACTCCACGTCTTCTCCAGAGGATAGTAACATCAACAGTGTGCTAATATGGACACCGGTTTGTACAAAATACTTTTGTCAAGGGAAGAATGCGCAATCTGTCATCCATTTGAACATTAGCAATGCTGTATTTCCAAGCTCCAACTGAATAGTACAATCTGTTTCCTTTTGGGTACAGGGAGTCCCTCAGTGCTGCCAGTCATTGTCAATCTGTGCTTTTCCTCTTAATTAAATAAGAGGTGTTTCTTTTTTTCTTTTTTTTTCTCTTTTCTCGCTCCATTGACTCCAAGTCTTATTTATTAATGGCACTGCTGTGATTTATGGCTGCTATTCAAGCGGGCAGTGTGCTGCAGCTGTTGTCCTCACAGTCAGGGGGATGCAGGATCCTTTTTAACTTGTTGTGGAGCAGAGATTTGTCTATATGGATGGTGAGGGGCACTCAGGAATAATAGTCAGGACTTGAAAAATGAGCAAGCAGTTCATTGAGTAGTCACAATGAACATGCGTCTTCTACAGTGCTGTAGAAAGAAAGATATTTTTGGGCTGGCCTGTGACAAAGTGGATAGGTCAAGGTATTGTTTGCTTTGACTCCATTTGCCACAATGTAGTCATCATTTCCAATCATCTCCAACTGCTGTATAGAGAGGGTACCAAAACAAAAGAGTAAAATGGTATTTAAAAATGTTGTTGTTTCCCCCGCATTGCAAGATTTAAACTTAAAGCATCTTGAATCATCTGTCAAGTACATCAATATGGAAATATAGCTGGCATTTCCTGATTCCCTTTTGTGATTGGTCAAATTTGAATTTGTTCATTAATTCTACGGTTCTGAATAATATTGTAGGGATATGAGAGACTGTAAACAAGCCAACAGTTAAATTGGTTTGACCACTTTATTTAGAGGGAAAATCCAAATGTTTATAGTCATTCCTCATTACAGAAGCAAAACTATATGCACACAGCTACGGCATATGATCAGGTCAACAATCAAAGTCCATATACAAACTTTAAGCCTCCCTTAAATAAATAAATAAAACAAACCCAACCACATTGATGGGTTTTTATTTGGCTTTATACACACATCCACAGAAACTGAATTCAATCCACTATATTAAATTTCACAGCCAGCAAGTTTGGACCAAAGTTTCATACTGAGGTCATGAGATTCAAACTGACTCCAGTCGCTTTGAGTGAAAGCTCTAATAAGCTAGTAAGTGGATCCTTTTGTAACATATACTGCTCCCAAGATTCTAAATGATATGCCCATGCTCCAAAACAAAACTTCTCCACATGTATAAATGTTTAGATGAAAAGTTTTCACGCTACACTTGCGTCTATCCAGGTCTTCTTGCGGCTACACACTAGGTCTATTACACATCCACTACTTTATCTGACTCCAGCGCTCCGGCCTTTAGTTGTAATTATCAGGAAAGGCCAATGTGGATCAACAGGCCCATCCAGCCTGACAGGGTAATACAGTAAGTCACTCTGAGGGAACCGGAGAGCGTTTCTCCAGGAGCTGGCCTGCTCGCTCAGCCAGAGAAAGCTGTCAAGTGCACCATTAAGCCAGGCACCAACAAGCAATAAATCTGCCAGCAGAGATGTGTTACAGATGTCTAATTCCACACACAAGAAAGACAGACGGGATGAGAACAAACCAGGCATGGAAGGGTTTGAATGGTATGTGTCGAGTGTAAATCTCAGCCGTGCCACTTCCCCCGGTGTTTAGGTTAAATTTCCTTTATGTGAGCACAGCATTATTGAGTAACACATTTTAAGCACTTACTTAGACAGTAATTTACAGAGATAAAACCATGAATTTAATTGTATTGATCATGTCCCAGAGAGCTGAACCGAGTTTTAAGTGCGTCTGAGCAGGAAATTAAACGCCTACTGCTACAGTCCAACAGTGTTTCTTATTACACGCCAGGAAATCAGTAAAAAAAAAAACGCCTCAACCAGATCGGCTCATTTCCACAACAGTACACTCACTAATTTCCATGCTTAGATCCTGCCTTTCTTCTGAAAGTCCAGATAAAAAGCTTCTTATAAATACCAACGTCTGATGACAACATAGCCAAAAAAACAACCCAATGGTTCCCACTGGGGTCACCCATGCAAAATGATCTATGTACCATGATACTGTAAATCACCCATCAAAATGGTAGGTTTTGAATGTCATTGAATGTCATTGAATGTATTGAACGGTTGAAATTTTCAAAAAAAAATCTCATTTAAATCTCAAACAAACGTAGACCGTGCTGGCATTAGATTGAATTCATTGTCCCTGCAAGAAAACAGGAGGTGAACCATTTAAACCGAGTCTTTGAGAAGAGGTGTGGTGGCTCACAGAAAGGTCAGTTCCTCCTCTGGGGGAAAAAGTAAAGAGGAATTAGTCAAAAGGAAAGGATATATGAGAAGCTGGGGCCTTCTTTGTGACAGAGCACTGTGTAATTAAAGCCTGTAAAACCTTAGCCAGTGTGAACTTGGGCTAAACCATTAGTGGGAAAAGAAGAAACTTGAGGTTATGGGTGCAACGTCCCAAAATATATTTTGACAAAGTTGAGCAGGGATTTAAATTGATCTTTTTGGCACCTGACCTTACCAGACTTGCGACTTAATGATTTTTTTCTCCTGTTTCAAGAGCAGACTGCAGCACATATTAGCCTGAAGTCATGGTCACAATGCTGTTTGCCTCCAGTGCTCCTCCCTTATCAGATAATCAGGTTATGATCCTCTCGCCCGTCCAGACTATGATGTCATACCCGCCGGACCTAAAGCAGGAAAAAGAAACCAAAGTCAATCTCCTCCTCATTGTATTACAAATAAATGGCAGAGCAACCAATGATAACGCAGAGTCTCTGCAAATCCAATCAAGCTCTTTCACCAAGTTAGGCTTCACGCACCCATGAAGTGAATGTATTTGCAGTCAAACCTGGCTCCACGTCCGTTCTCCTGAGCTATCTACCATCTGCTGCTCTTCTGGACGTTGGGAGGACCACATTCGTCTCACTGCACGCTCGGGCTTGTGCGTTACTAATTCGGAAGAAAAGCACTAACACACAGCAGACCGCTATGGCAAAAAAAAAAAAAAATTGAAATATTTATCATTTCTTATAAAACAAACCATTAAACATTATATTCGTGTTGAAATGGTAAAATTCAGAGTGACATCCCAAATATTTTAGGTGAATTTAAGTGATACTAAAGACAAAGTGCAGGGTTACGGTTAGCTTATTAATCAATGAGCCCTGACACTAACTTATTCTTTAGCACTTTTTGAATAGCTTTCTGAACAGCCTGACACATGTATCTTCCTTTTAAAAGACAAATTGGAATAAGGAAAGTAAAATACACGGATGAAGCCAGAAAGCGAGTGACTGATCCTCCTCCTGTTTTGTCCCATCTTCTTATGTCACAGGTCACGTTCTCATCACCATCTATCCCATAATGCTTTGTTCACACAGTTATTCTCTTCTCAAGGATTACAAAGAAAAAAAAAGTATCTTTCTTAAATTCATGTGCAGCACATCCCGGATATAAAGGTCTACAACAAAAG
This sequence comes from Pampus argenteus, assembly GCA_036937835.1. NCBI lineage: Eukaryota > Metazoa > Chordata > Actinopteri > Scombriformes > Stromateidae > Pampus > Pampus argenteus. The sequence goes on along the minus strand of CM072876.1, from coordinate 16,293,457 downwards.
GTATGCAGAGAACTTCAACTGTGAGCAGATAAGCACTATAATCCAGCAGATAATGTGAGTGTAATAGCTACCTTTTACATTTACGTGTGTGTGTGTGTGTGCGTGTGCGCAGTAGTGCAGAGATACTCCAGAGCTTTAAATACACCTTGAGCGGTGCGGCGGTTCATTCATGTCATGTCAAGTCATGTTTTATTGTCGCAGTATTCCGTGACAAAAACTGTCACTATAAAGTCTGTTGAAAAGAAAAATGCATGTCTATCAATGTCATAACCATATAGCAAAAGAATGTGTAAAAAAAATGGAAGCGGACATCCATCACAGCCATGACAGGAAAGTAATAAGCACCTGAAGGTCTTTTACAACTACTCTGTAGTGCACTACTACTCCATTAGTGTTTGGTTTTCAATTTCATGCTTTGAAACCCCTTCAACAACTCCTCAGGTCCTACTTTTGACGCTTTGACAGTTTGGTATTTCCCCTGACTTAAATGGCTTTGCCCATCTGTGTAGTATTTGGTGCCCAGCATGGTCCACATGTGCAAGGGTCATTCAGACGAGGCAGGACAAAGCAAGCTGTTGGTATTTTGGTGTCTGTTTCTGGTGCAACTTTAATTAAACGCTCCGACTGGCAACAACAATATGATTTCCTGAAGAAGCATCTTTGATGTTGTCATTCTTCACTGTGATTGGCTCAGCTGATTCTGAACTATGAGACAGTCACCCAAAGACCTACCACTTTGCTTTTGTTGCATCCCTAAGTGATTTAAGTAAGGCCTTTCGGGCCTTCAGTGACTGTAGCGGGCATCAGTTTCAGCACGTGGCCCGAGTATGATCATTTATCTCAAACCATACAACACCTTTCATCAGCACTAATCGAATCGAATGTGTATGTGTAATGTGAAAGGTGTCCCTCATAGGTACAAAGCAACAAAATCTGCAGCTCCCCTTTTGAAGCCTCTTACAACCTCGTTGTTTTTGGTTTTTGTTTAGTGTCATCTCTAACAACTTTATAAAGCAAGTTGTCAATTTTGTTATTACAGCTTGTTTCCAGTAAATGTAAAATGAAGTAATGCACCTTATAGGTCGCTGATGGTGACACCGTGAAAACAGAACCTTGAGAGGAGGACTGGAGTAGCGTATGAGGTGCAGTATTATAAGAACAAATTACAAAAGTGGTCAAAGTCTCAGCTGGGAAGACATTAAATGAATCAATCAGGAGTCTGTGGACAGCTGTGGAGAAAGATCTAGGAGGACATTCATTGACACTAAAGACCATACTTGAACTTAGCCTTGTGTTACAAGATGAAGAAGACCCCAAAATGCAGTTGAAAACTCTGAAAGACTATTAAGTGGACTCTTCATCTTACGCTATTTGGACACACGCTATAGATGAGATGATGAGTTTTAGACAAGTTCACTCTCAGATCATATTACATAACATTTCACGGGAAGCCTTACATTGAAAAAAAAAAGCAGCAGGATGACCTGATTCACACACTCATTCCGAGGAAACGCGTGAGATGCTTTGAACGAATGCGAGACCAGAGGGAATGTGAAAGCTTTAGAGGGTTCCCATCATAGCCAATGAGTAAAGAAGAGAGGTCACCTGCTTACTAGAAGGCGAAATGAAGTAAAATATTCAGTGGTTCCTAAAAATAACCTTGATTCCCAGAAGCTCTTTAAAATGATATTCTTATGTCTCGTATATTACATGATAAATATTTCATCAGAATCTCTTGTGCAGTTTCTCTTTGCCGCTCTGCCGCTTTGAAGTTACTTGTCATTTCACTTGGTGGATTTCGGTGACAGTCGGGCGCTCGTGCTGTGAGAGTGGTACTGATGTTGTGTTTTGGGGGTACACCAGGAGGTTTGAGGCTTACATTATGTTCCATACAGTAAGTTACTGTCAGCCAGGGCAAAATAAGCGAAACACTTAACGCATCGTGTGTAATTCTTCTAATTGCAAATGACCAGAATCAAAGGTTGTATCAAAGTTGTTATATGTGAATAGGGACAGTTGTGTCCTGATGAAGTGTTCTTGAAGTATGTTCTTATATCCCTTCCAGCTCCCAGGGTGCTGCTCTGACCTCTGACATCCACGTTGATAAGAAACTAAAAGGGCACATTTCTTCCCAGGTGATAAATGTTATAATGGTACATGTGGCAAACAAATCATCTGTGATGTTGCTTAAGGTAATAGGTGTGTTTGTGGACCCCTTCCGCTTGACATCCGTCGGGGCAACAATCTTGACACTTTCTTCTGTTGGACCACCAGGATGCCAGCCTGTAACCTCCAGCGTTTCTGTGGCTCATCTCCTTGACTTGATGGATGCTGTGGTCATTCTTGTGGGGCAGAGGTTCTTTGGGTCTTGGCTTCATAGATGGAGTCAGTGGGAAAGCACCTGAGGATGTGTTCTAGAGAGCCTCTGCTGGTGCTTCAACTTTCCCTCAGCAGAAAAACATAACAAATAGTGATAGCTGAATAAAATCTCATCTTTTCTTTAACCATAAGCCATAATATGAATATATAGTGTTGTTTTATCCAGGAGACTCCCATGGTGCTGTGTTGAACAATGGAGTTCTCAATTAAAGCAATCTCGTCAATGTTAATTTACAGTTACGAAGAAGCCATTATTTAATACTGTAATATAATATTACTTCCAAGTCATTCCATGCTGATTCTGTGACTGATTTCTCCCATATCTCCCAGACTGAGTGAGAAGACAAGAGAGCAGGCTTCAGCTTGTTGCTTTCTGCAGTATGAGTTACAAATGTAGTGGAGGGAGCAGAAGTGAAAGCTGTGTCCCTCTGGTAGCTTTGTCGACCTGTTGTGACATATTCTGACTTGAAATGTTTTGAAATGGGAGCAGCAAAAAAAAGAAAAAAAAAAAACTGAGAGTCGTGTCTCCCCCACATACTTCTAACTTGTCATTCTGGTCTACTGTTGTTGTAGGAATTGGTATCTTAACCTCTATGCAACATGAAATAAAATCCACCATCAAATAGATTTCCAGAAGTGAAAAGCTGATACAGTAGATTTTGGATGAACTTTCCCATCAATCATTTCACTGATGGCAAGAAAACCCCGGTTAAGATTATTCCAACAATTTATAATTGTACCTCTGTAACACTGTGAGACATTGTCTTTTTTTTTTTTTCAGTTCGTCTCCCTTGTGAAAACCTGGCGCATGCATTACCCACAGTGAAACTACCGACACTTTGGTTGGAGATTTGAGTGTGTTCTGCTAGTAGCAGCTCATGTAGCCTGGAGCCGTTAGCCTCCAGCAGATGAGGAGCAGCTACAGAGATCTGGTTATGTCTGGTTTAGAGCTGCAGGTTGACTTCAAGCAACCTTTAAAGCTGGGTCAATTTCAAACATACCATTTTTTTTGAAAATGGATTCCAGTTCTGGAGCAGGAAGCTCAATTTCCCAATACTAATCCCAGCTATAAAACTGATTGGCTGGTTTTTTTTCTCCCGAACTGGAGGAAAAAAGTCGAATATGTGTGAGTAGCTTGTAGTGATATGTCTGAACCATGGCATTGTAGCATACTTCCCTTTTTCACTATTCCTGGTCAAAATCGAAATGGAAAGAAACACTTGGTGCGCTGTATCGACTCATTAAATATTGATGGGTAAAAAAAAAATGCATTCTGTATGCAACAACACCCTGTAGGTCTCCATAGTCTTCCTGGGCATTAGCTTTGAAGCCTTGTGAGTTGGTGTTCACTAACAGTAATCTGTATAGGGAAAGAAACAGGGTTATATTTAGATCTGCCTTGCATTCATGTGTAGACACCCACCAAAGGGAATCATAGCTACTATCAATACGCTTCCTGTGTCATTCATGGGTTTACTTCCAGGCTGTTTCCTCTGGGAGCTGATTATATGCGAGGAAAAATAGTTAACCTTCCAAAGATATGTTGAGGAAATATATGGCAATTGATCTTGCTTTGTTTTTGCATTTTTCTACCAATGTGTGATTGTCAAAGGACCGCTGTTCAGAATGTCATGTATGACTGTTTGTCTCTCATTCTAAATGTGCAGTGTATTTATAGGCATCCTTATACTGTATTTATAGCAAATCAAATCAAATTGTATTTGTATAGCCCAAAATCACAAAATACATTTGTCTCAGAGGGCTTTACAATCTGTACAGGGAGTGACACCCTCTGTCCTTAGACCCTCGATTCGAGTGAGGAAAAACTTACCCACCATGCATCATGGTGAAAGGATAGTCCTCTGAAATGAATCCAAATCAGAGCCGAAAGGTCTTTGAGTTAACATAAACCTCAGTGGTTCCCTGTGGGAAGCTAATTAAAATCCACCCCAATAACAGGCAAACAAAAGCACTGATGACTTTTTGTAAAGAATGCATAATCAAAGATGTAAGGTGCAGGTTCGATGAGACAGAGAGGGTGAGGATTTTTACTGTTTTGCATTTTATATAGTTTTCCTTCCAACCAGCATTTGAAGGAGCAAAATTTAGTAACCATCTATTTTAATATAATCGCTGCAATGGTCTTTCGCATTGAGTTCTAATTCGTTTAAAGTTTGTGCAATGCCTAACTGTCTTGATGAGATGAGGTGAGATTCAACTTTATTGTCATTGTGCAGAGTACGAGTACAGAGACAACGAAATGCAGTTAGCATCCATCCAGAAGTGCAAAAACAGCAGAAAGTGCAGAGTATGTGCAAATGTACAATATAAATAGGAGTATGAAGAGCAAGTATGGGAAGTACACTAGATGAGTGATACGAGTGCAATATGTCAGTGAAACAGTAAGAAAAATACACTATGCATGACAATGCAGACCTTTTGAGGGAACAGACAGCATTCGATTACATCACATTAGAGTCACTACATCACCGAGCTTCCAGCACCACCTATTTCATTAGGACAACCGAATGAATGCAGAGTTGCTTTCTGCTGCGATCAAGACTAAAACTGGATTTATATTTGACACAAGGGGTTAACATGATTCTGTAGATGACTGAGCCTTTTTTTTTTATTTAAATGCTTCATGTTGTATTTATTATTCACTCTAAACAATCTCTACCAGCATCAGAAACAAGTACGAGAAAAAGCACAGGCGACCCATACCTACCAGTCCCAGTACTTGTGGTCTCCATGTGGTATCCCTGTAGCTGCTATAGCCCATATGTATAGTTACAGGACGCGAGTTTTGTACGTTAGATTGGAATGTTTTTGCTTTCAAGTCACAAAATAAGTCAAGTCTTTTAGAATCAAGTCTCACAGCCCTCATTTTTATGACTTCAGCTCTACAGCTCTGATCTGAAACATGATCTCAAATATGTGCTTTCATTAAATGGCAGACTCAGCACTAGTCTTATAAAAAACTGGAAGCAGTTCAGATTTTAAATGTTATAAATGTCAGAAAGAGGACCTTGTTGTGGTTAACTTGAATAAATTAGTCTGCTGATGATCATACATTATGCAGTCGCAGCTGTGTTGTCCTGATATCTGTTCACTTCCTCAATCTGCTTCAAGTAGACAAACCTTTAGTTCCACAGTCACCTCTGCACCAGTTGTTCTCTGGGTTTCATAGTTGGGGCCTTATAGGGCTGCCTCATTCCTCAATAATCCCAGCTCTGGTCTGAGCCATGACCCTCAGTATCTTCCACTGCCATGTAATGAGCACTGCATGGACCTCTGCTTGTAGCCCCCATAAATCATCGATCCCAGCTGCACTTTTGGATCAACTGGAGGACAAGCAGGCTTTTGTAAAGTGTCTCTAACTGATTTTCCAGTCTGCCAAACAAACTGGTTAGCCTCTTCTCTGGTGCATGCTCGAGCGGCATCAGTTTTCCCCACCTTGTAACGATTCGCAGATAGATGCCAACACAGAGAGGTTGGGATTCTCTTGGGCACCTGTTGTAATTCACTTCAAGGACATGCGTTTCTTTCTTTGTTTTGGTTTTTAAGAAGTTAATGTTCAGAATGTGAATCAGGTCGTCATTTCAGAAGATAATGATCAACAAAAGAGTGAGACGCTCATCGGCATTTCCTCAATTGGAAAGTGCTACAACTAAAGAAGTGAAACTTGTGATGCTTAAAGGACAGCCACATGACAGTCCTGTGCTTCTAACAGCCTTTTTTTTTCCTACCCTCAAACCCCTTTATGCACCACAAACCTGATAATAATAATAATTAACGGCAGATTAATGTCCATATAGTATCATATGTAAACGTTTTATTATGTGGCTCAGATTTTCACTCTGCTTTGCAAATCTTCCAGTGTTTGCCTTGCAAAACCAAACCAGGGAACCGGTCCTTGATTTATTTGTACAATGGTTCAGTTGGATAAATAGTTCTTCAGAGCCCGCTGATTTTGTTATCAAGGAAGTGCGCAAAACTTACCGGGCAGGATCTCAGCATCCCTCTATTTCATGTCCAGCACAGAACACATGTCCAGCATAGTGACAAAAGCTTTAGTGAACCTGTCCCATACTCTTATTTAAATAGTTATCACTTCCTACCGTTCAGAAACACCAGCAGTGTTTGTCACCCAGTGGTGTTCCAAACAGTATTGAGGAATTATTAGCCAGCAGAATATTGATCAATTCAATATTTGTGGATAAAATACCAATACCTAAAGCCTGTTAGAAGTAAAAAAAATAAAAAATGTTTTATTGAAAGATCCAATTATCATCAACAGTGAATAGCTTTAGTAGAAGGGGGAAAAAAAAGAAAACAGACAGAAAATAACCCACACACTTGTTTTTCAAGGAGTTCCCCTATTGATCTGAGAGCCTGAGGGTAATTCTGTCTGTTTAGTGGGAGTTGTATTGGGAGTTGTTCCGAAACCAGAATAAATTAATTATAACTTCACTTTGCTGCCTGGCTCCCGAGGAGCGGACGGTGGTATAATCAAAACAGGGCTCAGAGGGGTGCTGTGTGTTTCCACAGAATCATCAGGAAGAAATCAGCTTCTCCACTTATCACAGCAGAGAAAAAGCCAGCAAACTCCTTAATTGGGTGATGATGCAGGAGTTTTTTTTGGAGTACCTTCATTCCATCGTATTAACCTGTGCATTACCGGATTTGTTTTTTTCTCTTGTAGACAATTCACCTCTAACAATATTCACAAAAACAAACTGGACAAACCGTAATGCCATGTAGTCAGCTTCAGACGTGTTGGAAGATGTGTTTCTGAACGTTGAACAGAGCCAGCCGAGCCGTTTCCCACACCGACAGCACTTTATGCTAAGCTAGGCTAACCGCATCTCGACTCCTGTGTTGCATGTAGCGCACCTACGTGAGAATATCAATCCTCTCATCTCACTCTCAGAAATAAAGCAAATAATGTTTGTTTTTTTCCCCCCCAGGAAGTCCTGTGTTACAGCATATACACCCACTCTGAACTCTTCTCTATGACCTCTGTCCAACAGATGGATGCCACTCACAATTCCTGTAATTGAAAGGAAAAAAAATGGTGCTAGTAAATGTATTCTGAGCAGGAACTTTACTTTTCCTGCAAAACAAATTGCACAAAACACATTAGTTGCAACTGAACTTAGTTTGTATGAGATAAGGTTAGAATTACGTGAACAAATGGCGGTAAATACAAAGCATTGTAAGAATGCATTAGTAAAATATTACTTCCATGGCTGCATTAATACAAAGGTGTAAAAAAAAAATGTGTGAAAACATAATGTACTGTCTATCATATTGACAGGATCACCACTGACCTTGGCAGAGCCTGCTGTGATTAATATTCCACCTCGTCCTCAGCTCCCCTTCCCCTATTTCATAAGCAGAGATAATAAACGGGCTTCACTTAGAGCCGAAGCTATTCTATGGCACTGACACACTGGTCTGTATTGATGAAGAATGTCCTTGTAATCGCAGCTCTTAATGACACCACAACATAAAGGAGACAGTTCACTGTGTGTGAACAACAAGAGGAGCATTCTTAGCCCCAGACCGCAGTCACACACGCAGTAATATATGTGGCGCAGTTGATCACCGCTGTCCCAAGCATAGAAATGGCTGCACCCACTTTACTGTAGAGCTGGTTCAGATACACAATGGTTGTCATTCATCATCAAACGGTGACACAAAGCTTTGTAGATTTCGTCTGTCTCGAAATCTACAAAACGTTACAATAGAGCTGGTAAAATGCTCTCATTACTTAGGAGTACCAAATGTAAGTCTTTATCCCCTTATATCTGAACGTTTGTGGAAATTTCGGCAAATGTTACACAGCAAACATTAAACATGTACGCCACCTAAGGATAGTTTTTCATATAATTGTAGCTCCCTGTGGCACATAGTGCATTGTCCAGTCCACAGCTCTCATTTGTATGAGCAGAGCCATTAGCAGAGACGGTGATGCAACATAACAGGGACTCTCCTGAGAACCACTCAGGACCATATGGCCGATGACACGGGGCCCGTATCGTTTATCTGGACCTGTGCTGGCTTTGTTATTATCTGAAGTCTTGATAAGGACACTTTAATATCCTCCTCCCATAATGGAGATCACACACTGCCAACGATGATAGAAAGAGAGAGAGAGAGAGAGAAAGCAGCTAGGGAACAGTAGTGGTGGTGGGGAAATGGGAAGAAGAGGGTTGCCAAGGCAACTGGTTACTCAGCGACAAACGCACCATGGAAATACACTCATGTTACATCAGTCTGATTACTCCATCGCTCCCTTCCCCCATTATATCAGACAGAGCTGAAATTAAATGGGTCATTAAGTCTCACGCAAACTTTTCTTTTTATTAACTTCACGTCTTCATACGGAGCTCCACAGTCTCATACACGCTCCACTTTAAATACATCTTGACACCGCCATTAAAAGCCTGTTTGAATCTTTATTTTTTTTCAGCCTCCAGTCGACTGAGAAAATGTGGCATCTGACACTGACAAATTCTACGCAGGTCTCAATTAACAGTTGTTTTAAAGGAGCTGCATTTGTGGCATTCTTTTCTTTATACAGCCACCTGCGAGGACTGCTTTTGCGTGCAAGGGGCTGAAGAGTATTTAGGTTACCATGGAAACTTCAGGAGCAAAACTGAAATAAAGGGAGTGAGTGCAGCGGCCCTTTTCTGGGTAACAAGGGAGTGATACTCTCTTTGTAGAGGAGAGGAGTGTGAAAAGCACCCTCATCTGTATTCTGGCACAAGAACCAACCCAAAGATATCCTATGCATAACTGCTGTCGCCTGAGGCTACTTTAGAGGTAGAGGGATTCTCTCCTTTCCCTCTGCCCCATTTAAAACTTCAACACTCCATCTCAAGTTATTCTCTAATAGTGCACTTTCTGAACAATAAGCAGATAGAGTAACAGCCCTGCACATAGCCTGAAACTTGTAACGGAGTGAAAAAACAGCATCTCCAGACATCCGCGCAAGCCACCGAGTGGAATAATGAAGTGTCTCAGTCCGTCCTCACAGTCTCCCATTTAGCCCGGAAATATGTAGTTACAACAATGACCTTTGTTGAATGGTGCATATGCACCTAATTGGAACATTTTCAAGATTTGAGTCATCTTGGCCTGAGCCCTATAGAAAACGGCAGCCCTATAGGAGTGACGTGATTGGTCGACGAGCTGCATCACTAGAATTCCACTGTTGGCACACGTTGCGGAACGCTGAGGTGTCAAAACATGCCACGCCAAGAAGCCCTGCTTTGTTGACTTAATTATCGTTGCTGTGACGATAACAAAACATTGTTGACTGTGCAGATGGAAAAGTTGCTGACTGTTCTGAAGATGTATGATCATCTTCATTAGCGTTAGCAAACATATTTCAGATGACTTTATCGGCCTAATTTCAGCATATATAGTTTAATTTTGTTTTCTTATCATCTCGGTGATCACGAATTCAGCGAATAAGCAACAATCGCTTCCTCCATTGTGAACTCTATGGCTGTCTACTCCAATACCTCAAATATGAAGAATTGCAACTAGGAGGGCAGTTTTTCACTAGACTGTGTGTAATTATGGTTTAATGAAACAATGCAAACCCAACACTACTACATATGTTATTACATATAATTTGGGTAAACCGACTCCAGTCTAAGGATTAACAGTCTAAGGAAGTATTTTAACATATCTGCTCTAAACACAATAAGCCGCTAAGCTTTTTCTTTTCACAGCAACTCACAAGTAGAGAAAACACATCTGTGTTAATCCTTGACTGTGCATCAGTGGACCTAACACAGGAAGGGCAGCGTAGTATTACCTCATCCCTAATCGCATTATTCAAATTACCCGTCCTTTCATCAAGCAGCACGGACCACAGTGGTCTCTTCTTTACTGTATTCACCACCAAGCTTTACTGGTGCTAATGGAGAAAAAAAATTTCTTATTCACTCCTGGAATCAGTTTGTTCCAGCAAAACAAAAGTAAAATTGGATGTCAAGAGTTGTTCTGCAGTTTGGTAGCAATGTAAAAAGCCAAATTAATTAAACAGCGACTTGAAGCCAGCAATTCTCCAAGTCTGGAGTAGCAATGTGATTCTTGCTTGGTATCGTTCTTGTTATTATTTTTTCTTTTACTTTATACATAGACTGCAAATGAGAATAATAACTGGGGCCAAAAAAAAACAAAAAAAACCCACAAACTGCAGGTATTGAGTAATTGAGAAAAATGTCTACTTCCTTGGGTCGAGTCCAGCTGTGGTAAACACAGCCTCTGGGAGGGAGCTAACCGCCGTGGCCAAACAGGAACATCCGTCCTGGTGATAACAGCAGACAGATGCTTCGGATTCCACATATTTTCAGTGTGCCGTATTAAATGGCTCCATTGACATCAGGGCCACTCGCAACTTATCTCCTCCTGTACGGACAACTGGAAGTGCTCTGTCCTGATGTTGCACTCCAATACCTCCTCCTCACTGCACTCCTTCCTCTGTTTCACTTTCCCCTCTGTCAGAGCTCGTGGTTGACCCGTAGGGGGTAAATGGGTGACCCCTCTACTTTCTCTGGACACAATAGCCTTTGATACCCGATGGTGGGAAAAGGAGCAAAAGGGGACTCGTTGCGCATTCAGCTGCATTTGGACAGCCTGGGCCGGCGCAGCAGCCCTTAAATGGATGCTGCCATTGATGGTTAAATCAATTCGGGATGGTGACAGCGTAGCAAGGCTCCAGACTGTAACAATTGCAGATTACAACAGTACTACGCCCCTCCCCCAACATACACCCCCCCCCCCTCCTCCTCCTGCAAATTCCCCCTTCTTACACTGCCCTTTTTAGATGAAGTGTGGGGACATCAGAAGGGTTTAGAGGGGTGGGGTTGGAGGGTGAAGGGGGACTTTAGATGTGTGGGGAGGGTTTAGAGTGACAAAAGAGAAAGCTCGCTGGTGAAAGAGAAGAGGGCCAGAAGAGAAAAGACGCATTCGGCGCAGCTGAATGCACAATGCTGTTTCACTCTTTTCTGAAAAAAAAAAAAAAAAAAAAAGCCGGCGCGAAACATTACTCAGTGATGAGAGAGAGCTGCTCCACTCAGCTGCTTTCTGTTCTCCTCCTCCTCCACCTCCTCCTTCACTTTCCTTTCCTTTCTTGTTGCCGTGCACACACACATGCGTGCATGCATACCAGCGCACACACAGAATACATTTTTTGTGAAATTCTGTAGGTGATTTAATGGGTGGAGGTGTGGGGGTCAGTAAGGTTTAAATCCCAACCAGGGACTTTTAGTGCTGGATGGGTGGTCCTGCATTCATAGTGTGGGTTGTGACACAGCAGGTTTGCATGTTTTTCTGGGGGTTTTTTTGGTGAGGAAAGTGTCAACACGGTGGCACAAGGAAAGGCTCAAGGCTGCCCTCTTCAGATAAAAACTATGAAAAACAAATGGGAGTTGTGCATTGCCATCTCAGCGTTCTGCTTGCCTCTACTCTATATGCGGTGCCAATGATGAGATGAGATGGTGGAGTAAAGATTCACAAGCATGACTTTAAAAATTGCTTGATCTATCATGTATTATATTTTTTTTCAAAACAACCCAAAATCTACCACATTTGTACAAAAACACATTAAGCAGATATGCTGATGCTGAAACACACCGTCATGGTACAAAGAAGCAAGTGTAGACATTGTGTGAGTGTGTGTTGGGGTGGGGTGGGGGGTGGTATTGGCTGACAGATGCACCAGAAGCCAGAGGTGGTCCATGGTTGCCATGGCGACAGTGTGGGCTGAAGGAGCTGTGAGCATATTGAGTATGCAGAAAACTGGTCCCTTGAGATCTCTGAGGTGGTTTAAGATGGCTGTCGGAGAGATATCTGACTGGGCTTTCATTCGCTGCAATGACATCATGTGGAGACATCATACTACAGACGCATTTTAACTTCATTTTATTTGGATCTTGGAGCACTCTACAGACAATAGCAAGAGATGAAGCGCAGTTTCCTTTTTAGTCAAAGAGCTGTAGATGAACCGAGTTTAGACGCGGCTTCCTTTTATCTACAGTCGGCTTTAATTTCACTCCCTCTCAGCAGAAACGTAGCTCAACTCCTCCTGTTGAATGCTGCCTTCGCTAGAAGACCCCTGTTGCCATGGTCACAGTAACTACGTGACGAACCAAGCGGATGATATCTTTTCCAGATGTTGTCTTTTTCCTAACAGACAGGAAATGAAAAGCAAATATTTCAAACTTGCTGATTTTCAAAATAATAACAATAAAGGGTTATGTTTACATATCAAGGGAAAGTCAGAATGTGAGAAAAACAACTTGCATTTGGATTTATTTTCAATATGCTATGGATCTATAGTAGTTTTTATTGAAAATGTGTCACAAAGCCAAAATTCTGACTGTATTACAAAGTTTAGTATTGCGATAATCAATATCGAAACAATACTTACTTGATACCTAATTGATCAGAAACAATGTCCACGAGGGTTGATCACAGAGTGTACAAAATACATTTACAATAAAACTATTTCATCTTAATGTCATATATATCAGAGCGTAATGCAAATCTGTAGTTATTGGGTCAAACGTTATATATATTATAGACGTGCCCTGCACAATGCCCATGTATTACGCTATGAATCGTTCTAAAATAAGAAACCATCATTCGACAGGCCCTTTCTACTTAAATGTTACCCCAGCAACCACATCACGTTTTTCATCCAGGGACATGAGTTCACTATAGGCAACATTAGGTTTGCTAAATTTATGGGGTGTCTTTTTTTTACAGCCCATCCTATAGAGCCACCGTAGTTTAGAAATGACGTATAGCTAGTAGCCCTATGCTATGTAGCTATTTAACAGTTTTTAAAAAAGACCCCAAATTATACCCCCAAATAACTGTAGCTTAATACTTTGTTGTTTTCGAACTCGCATCTTCTAATATGCTTGTCGTGCTGTTTACACTGCAGGGTGCGCTGTTCAATGTTATCTCTCATAATTTAGCATCTTATCACCATCCTACCGGCTGGCTAAGCAGCTAGCTTATTGGCTAACCGGCCACGTTTTGTACTCCTTGGAAAGGTCTTGGTGTCTGTCACTGAGGTGCTTTGCGAGGTTTGAAGTGTTTCCTCCCTTGCATGACAATATGGCAAAAAAGTTTTGTTAACCAGTACAGGGTGTGGAGGTATTATTTCTGAAGATGACTCGTTATTGTTGTCAGTACGGACGTGTTGCGACAGGCATTGCTTTTCTCTCTCACGCTCGATCGACAGGTATAAACGCACAGGTGCAACCCGGCAAATTATACATATACATAATACATATACTTTCCCAACGTTGGGAAGTTCTACGAACAAACAAAACATCAAGAAATACCTACATTTCAGTATACTGTACAACATTAATCTGTAGTATATTCTTATTCATTTATTTTTGTTGAAAGAATGCACGATACAATGGATACATGAGTTAGATTAAGTGGATACGTTTACACACTTCAAATCGAGACACTACATAGGCTAGTAAGTTGGGAGCTAGTGCTTCACCCTCCAACCGTATCTACTTCAAGAAAATCCATTTCCTGAAAAAAATTCCACACTGAATGAAATATCGGACTCTACCGCATCCGACGCTGCCTGAATCTTTCGTAGCTAGCGGCAACAGCAGCAACAACAGTGACATTAGCGTTAGCAGCTAATGCAGCTAATTTACATGGCCAAGTGGCAAATATCATATAAAATATATAATATTAACTCCAGTTGTTATATTATTTCAGTCAAATAATCAACTACCCTGAGGGAGTAGATAATAAGTCACCCATTAGATACCAGGTTTCTGGCGTATTTGATACAGCACTTGAAATAACAATAGAAGAGATGCAGTGAATTAAAATGAGCCGAAGAAATATTAAACTGTAGCTGTATTGTATTGAATTGGCTTCGAATTGCAGTGTCTCATATTGTTACTAATCCATCTGCTACTTCTTTGTATCACATAGTGGACTATGTATGTAGATATCTGGAGAGGCAATAAATCAGTATATAAAGAGAGGATCTATTGAGATCTCGTTTATCTAACAGCATGAGTGGCTGCTGACAGGAGCTCACTGCCACTGCAACACATACAGCAGGGCTTTAACCTCTACTGTATGTTAGCAAAGGCTGCTTCATGGCAGATCCAGAGCTACACATCAAACAGCCTGGCCTCCCGTTCAGCCTGCTCCATACTGTTATACTTATGAATTCATTAAGCCACCTCCACAGCACTTCACATGTTCTCCAGGACTCCTTCCACCAGATCAGAGGAGTGAATGATTGTGTTTGTGTGTTCCCTTTAGAGCAGGACTGTGAACAGATGTGGCTGAGCTCGAAATGTGTGCCAAGTAATATACAGTAGTTGGAGCATTTAGGCTTTTGCTGAAGTCTAAAAAATGCAGGGATAGTCATCTTTTTGGCCCTTTTGAGGGGGGCGTTCTTTGGTTGAAGTCAGGCCGCACTAAGCTTTAGAACGTCATAAATGAGGTCCCTTGTGGCAAGAAGGAGATAAGTCTAGGAGAACTCCACTTTGAACTTGAGAGAGCTGGAGTCTTGCAGAGTTGCAGCGTGACACACAGAAGGTCGCCTTCTTTGGCGTAGCTGTGTCTTTTATTTCGCTTCAAACACTTGAAACCACATGTAAGAAAATGTTCTTCAGCGAGGAGCGCGTTTGTAATGATGCAAGCACTCCTCACAGCTTGTTTTTTTTTACTGAGGCCAAACGTCTTAAGTTAAGCTTTTAAGTTATTGCAATTATGAATTTCTATTTTGTCGTTTTGACAAAGTAAGACATTTCCACACACAAGATGAACACAACACTACAACAACTGGTTTTCCCAGACACTGTGTGCCAACCAAGGCCACCTGGACCTACCTTCCCCGAGTTCCAGTCTACTGCAAGCGGCCACTTTTATTGCACACAAGGATCATGAAAGGAGTCTTTCATCTCCGGGGCCCGTCTTTAACATATAAAAAAATTGCATTTGCGCTCCTGTGCACACTTTTGTGTGAAGCCTCTTTTTGAACACGCACTTCACTTTTATAGACGCATTATGAAAGACAAAAAAAAAACTGTATCTAAATCCTTTTCTTCCCTCTGTTTGTCCACAGGCTGCGTGTTAAGTAGAGCGGAGCTGTAAAAATGTAGATTAAAAGCTTTGTGCAAACTCTTTATCACCCCGGTAGAATTAGGAAAGCGAATGAAAAGTAGTCACGTTTAGTTCTCACATTCATCACTTGTCAGTGTGTCAGTCTGGTGGGTTGGAGGAGAGATTACTCCCACTCCTCCATCAGGATAAAGAACCCCGTCCTGCCATAACTACTGTATCTGTAGTTCCTCCCTGGATTCCTTTCCACTTACTAAAGCTATGACCTGCAGGGCCCAGCTAACACCACCTAAGCTCTTTGCGGTGTATACCTTTACCAAAGCATTGTTCGATGATCATATATCATGCTAAGTGCCGTGGGCTAAAGAAAGTTTGACGAGTGTTGTGTTACATACAATACCATTACAGCACTTTCTATCATTTTGACTGTTTTGGAAAGAAAAAAAAATTGTGATGCTGTGAGACAGTCCTGATGAGGTTTCTTTAACTGTATTTTAACCCTTAAGGACATGATTGAGAGTGATTGTTGTTATGTCAGAAAACAAATGTGCCTTTTGTTAAGGGTAAGGTTGGGCAACTTAAAGATGTATGTCCTAGTTGTTATGGAGACATATACCTGTGGTTACTGGTGGTATCAAGCAAGATGGATACGGTTAAATACCGCAGCAAGCACTTATTAAAAACAGGGCCCCGTTTCACACAAGAAACTGTGAGCTCTGTTTACACACAGGTTACAAATGGTGCCAGTGCCCCATTTTACAAATGATTTACAGATCCTGCAGTCCTCTTGCATGCTCATACATGGGTTGTGAGAGCAGTGCAGAAAATATTTACACCACTTTTTTCCACATGTTGTTATGTTACAGCCTTCCAAAATGAATCCAATGTACTTTTTTTCCCTTAAAAATCTACACATAATACACCTTAATGACAATTTAAAAAAACCAAATAAATCACTTAAGAATTCATTCATGATCAAGCTCAAAATTGAGCTCAGGTGATTCATGTTTCCACTGATCATCCTTGAGATATTTCTACAGCTTAATTGGAGTCCACCTGTGGTAAATTCAGTTTATTGGACATGGTTTGGAAAGGCACACACCTGTCTATGTAAGGTCCTACAGTTAACAGTGCATGTCAGAGCGCAAAACAAGCATGAAGTGGAAGGAATTGTCTGTAGACCTCTGAGACAGGATTGTCTCGTGGAACAGATCTGGGGAAGCGAACAGAAAAAAAAATCTGCTGCTTTAAAGGTCGAGTGTCCCAGCCAGAGCCCAGACTAGAATCCCATTAAACATCTGATCTGAAAATGGCTGCTGACCAACGTTCCCCCATCCAACATGATGAAGCCTTAAAGAGGATTGTTTGAAACTGTCCAAAGATATGTGTGTCAAGCTTGTGGCTTCATATTCCAAAAGACTTGAGGCTGTAACTGCTGCTAAAGGTGCCACAACAAAGTACTGAGCAAAGACTGTGAATATGTATATACATATTATATTTTTGTTCTTTATTTTTAATACATTTCCAAACATTACAAAAAAAAAAATCTCAGTATGGGATTTTGTGTGTAGAATTTTGAGGGGAAAAAAATAAATAATCCATTTTGGAATAAGGCTGTAAAATAACGAAATGTGGAAAAAGTGAAGCGCTGTGAATGCTTTCCGTATGCACTGTATGTTGTTTCTCTTGAGTAGTTAAACATGTCAAAATGAACACAAGAGGGAATGAGTTCATGTTGCAAGTCGCAGCTTGCATGTA
The DNA here is from genome assembly GCA_036937835.1 of Pampus argenteus. Lineage (NCBI taxonomy): Eukaryota > Metazoa > Chordata > Actinopteri > Scombriformes > Stromateidae > Pampus > Pampus argenteus. The sequence goes on along the minus strand of CM072876.1, from coordinate 16,276,177 downwards.
GCAGATTTGGTGAAACGGGCCCAGCTACCTTGTCAGAAATACAACAGCAAAACAGCTGGTGTATCCGTCTATGCAGTGCAGGCAACAAGCGTAACTTGTTTTAATAAATAAGTTAGTCAGTAATAATTGCAGCTGTAATCTGATTTCATGCTGTACACTGCACGAGTAGTTTTTTTTTTCATACAACAGCAGAACACAGTAAAAAGTTTTTTTCCTTTGCCGAGGAGTTGGAGGTTTTGCAACCTGTCTAACAGCTTACTGTGTTCCATTTTCTCCCTTGCAAAAATGAAAAGTGATCCACTGCTTAAAAAAAACAAAAAACGCCACGGCTTGTTTTAATTTTTTAAACTTTTAATGTGAAGCAGCAGCAGTAGCTTTGGTTCAGCTGGAGGAGAATAGTAAGTGAGGAGTCAGACTGGTATCAGTGAGACAATTAAAAAGCATAATGCAGGATTACATACATGCATAGTTTTCACTGAATTCCTCGTGCATGTGAGGGCAACTTAAATCCAGCACAGGATGACGGACTCCACCTTTAACAGTGAAATCCAATATAGAGGTAGAGAAATATATAGAATGGCAATTGCTGAAAAACTATAGTTATAGTTAGGCTATAAATGGTAGAAAACAAAGGCTGTGATTTCATGAAAATTACTGTAAACACTCGGTTTTCCACCCACCATTCCGGCCTCCATATCCTCACTTTTGACCTTAAAAGGCACACTACTTCCTGCACTGAACATCTGCACTGGACTTAAATGTGAGGTGCAGAATAGTCCCGTATAATTCTTAAACATACTGGGCTGAGCTTCATTTTATTTTTTTATTTTTTTATTTTTTAACATATCAATTCATATAATTGGTTACATGACACAGGTCCAGTGTAACTTTCAGTTCCAGTATTTGTGAGTTCCAGTATTTGTGAATGATGTAACAATTTCTGCATGTCCATGTGACATGAAATGGTGCCAAAACTTCCACAACAAACTACCAAACTACCTTTTTCTGTGCACACTGACAAAGAGCCTATTGCACAAAAATAAGTGGATCTAGGTTTCCACTAGCAGTTACATCTCAAATCTTAAGACCCCCAAAAAGGAACAACTCCCCTCTGCATTTGGCAGCAGTTGATGGCCCATGGATACAGCTCATTAGCAAAAGAAATCTCCATGACATTGGAGAAAAATGTGCTTTCATAGGCCCAAGGGCACTGTTCCCTCTGACTGCTCTCACATAGTTAGTTCCTCTGTCCACCCTTTCGGTTCCTTTCTGGTCTCGTCTCAGCAGACAAGACTAAGTGGACATAACAAATATCACATCTACATATCCGTAGTTCATGGTTTGGCTTCTGATACTGTACGCACTAAAGATGGGCATTAGAGTGAAACATTTGAAGAATGTGCTTTTTCTGGTCACCTGACCTAAAGCCTGGTCCAAGTCCAGGCTTACAATCAGCATTAAAAGACAATTTTAAAAGAATTTTAGTAATTTATGAATGCATTTCAAATACAACACAGGATTGTTCATAATATATATTACAATAGTGGACCTAAGATGGCACTTTGTGGAACACCTTTGTGTAAAGTGGGGATTTTTTTTTAAGATTAAAGGACTCCAAAGATTATGATGATGACTGACAATGTCAGAAGTCTTTTTAAAAAGGCCACAAATAATATTGTCTTTTAAAAAGAAGCTGCAGGGATTATCCTGTGTAGACCTGAAGCCAGGGCGATAAATATTTTAGTTTGGACAGAGCAAGAGCTTCCCAGATAAAAAGGAACTGAGTGTTTACATGGCATTCAAGAACGTTTCCAAACTTAGTAGAGAATCAGAGGTAGAGTCCACAGGTCATTCCCTCCCCCCTCCCCTATAGTTATGGCAGGCTACTCAGTCCAGGGCCTCCCTGCTTCCTGACCCTGGAAGCCAGGGAACTCCAGGCTGCCTGGACAGAAAAAAAGGACTCACCCACTGTGAAATATCTGCAAGGTATTAGTATTGCACGGCCACAATGGCAGAGGCCCGCACACAATGCTGGGAAGTTCTGCACAACAGCACGAGATGACACATCCGGCGTGGCCAAAAGAACACATCATCCCATTGTACGCTATCATTGTGCAGCTGTGGGGGTGCTCTGAGGGGGAGAGAGGCAATGTGTACTCTTTGTCTTTATGTCCAACTGTCTTAATCCTTGCTCTTTTCACGGGGAATCTATGGTCCAGCCTGGACCCGTGGAGCAGTGACAAGAGCCCGACAGTTAGCAGGCAAGAAACTGGCTCCCAGACTCCAGTCAGCCCCTGTCGTGGCCTTTGCTTTCACTCACTTTTCTTTTGATTACGAGCCAAGCTAAGCTACCATTTCATCTCAACCATTCCCTTCTCTTGAGCTGCAGACTCTTCTCATCTCTGGAGAGATTATATACTATAATGAAATAGCTATTTCCCTGGCACTGTGACAGTTTGGCCTCTGGTCATGTGGAGATCCTGTTATAACAAGCTCTGCCACTCAGAAAGGACACAATGCCACACTAACAGTAATCCTTATACAGTTACACTGCGATCTACTGATCTGCAAGTCAATGCCAAAATACAAGAGTAATCAAACATCCCTCATCACTGTGCACTTCTAAAGATAAAATTTAGCCACATTTGTGAGCACGAGACAGCACAAAGGATTAAGATATGTTGGAAGTTCAGGATCCAGTTCTACAGGTGTCAAAAATAAAACGTAGGAGAAATTCAACTACAACTCTGCGCTATAGCTTGCATGAAATTGATGAAATGCGTACATGTGTTAAAATCCCTAGTGTAACTGGAACATTAAGAGGAAGTAAATGATAAACTTCTCTTTCCGGCACACAGCACCCCTCGCCCTGCAAATATCCAACAAACTGAAGTAAACAATTTGGATGTTAAACAAGTGCAGGCAGGGGTGTGGGTGCCCTCGGTTTGTTTCAAGCAATATCCTGGCAAGAAAGAAAACACACAGCATTGTTCAGTGTGGCCTGTGCGTTATTACTTACTTACTAACTGAAGATGCTGGCTAATTTGTTTTACATGCAGTAAACCTTAGTGCTGATGGAGATGCATTTATTATGTTTAACCACAGTGTATTACAAACAAAACGAGATTTGTTGAATCCTGGAATTATGTTACATTATTCCCATTTGGCAGTTACTCATTTTCACTGACAAAGCAAGATCATCTACCATTGATTTAGTCGGAGTCAGCCTATTGACACAATGTTTCACTAAGTTTAATGTTACTTGATAATGATGTCTTCCCTGTTGGCACAATTTAGCCAAAGTTGTTAACGTCAGCCCAGGTGTGTTTACTCAGCTTGGGTCCGAAGTAGCGGGGTGTGTTTCCGGAGCATGTGAGGCAACACTCCGCACTCCTTATTTGGGAGTTCGTGGCTCCAAAAAAGAAAAGATGGCACCGACCATAAAGCTGTAACTCCGGGCTTCAAACCGGCTCCAATGCAAACCAATAGCTGATGTCACATCTCGTTACATCCATTTTTGTATACAATCTATGAGTAACACATAAGACACTTGTCTCATAGTCATTGAAGACATTACCAAGACACATGGTGACAAATTAACCAGATGTTTCTGTGAGATATCTGCTAGCTTAGACAAATATTCTAGTGGCGCCTGGAGTGTGTAATTAACTCCACATTATGAAATGATTAGATGAAACAAACCAGTGACAGTTGAGCCTTGACAGAAATCATCTGGAAACAATGGAGGAAACCACTCTGTGTCGGAAAATACCGGAAGGATCACTGAGGATCATACGTACGTAGCAAACTTCATAGAAATACGTCCATTCAAGATAGTTAGTACATTAAACTGATGGCTAAAGGGAAATTTTGACCCGCTAGAAGAAAATTCAAGGGGTCGATGAAGTCATTGGCATTCATCAGCTGCTGATCATGGATGTCCATATCAGATTTCATGTCAAATCTGGACCAGGCAGACAGATCAGGCAACTGACGTGCCAATTTTAGAGTTTTTAGGAAATAAATTTTACTATGCTGTTAATGTCAGTAACATGACTCTGTGAGCTCTTTTACCAGTTTTACCAGTTTTATTAGAGTACCCGCTGGCCCCTGATCAAGGCTGACACACATAATTGATGGTTAAGGGCTGCTGCGGTGTTAAGCGTTGACTTGCTAGTCTATCAGACACTGTTTGGCTTTGCACTCTGTCCTGGCTGGTTGCTTTGCGGTCACGGGGTCAGAACCCTGTGCTGCTCCAGTAGTCGCTCTGGCCAGCCTGAGCCGGAGCTGAGCCAGAGCGACCCGGGGAGCCAGAACTGCAGCCAAACAATGTGGCCAGCTGGATGCAGCAGGAAGCTCGTTTCTCGCCTGTTTTGAATCAAACCCAAAATGGGCAGAAGTTCTCCTGTTCTCCCTACGAGTATTCAGTTCAAAGTCATTGTAGTGACACAGATGAATGGTGTTGTCGTTCGTGCACCTGTATAAGCAGTGACGCTGTAACCAGAGACTGGAAAAAGAGCTCTAGCAAAATAGAGAAGGCACTCATCAGCACGTTTTCACAATGAGTAAGCTATCAGATGATCTGTCCCAGGCATTGCCTTCATTTATATCCTTGTTTGACTTAAGTTCAGTCTCAGGGTGATTATTCTCGTCATTGCTCTAGAGATGCAAACATGACTGCGGGACTGCTTTCAGAGGGGGGTTGTGATTGAAGTGAAGGACAAATTTGTTTAAGCTAACCAAGACATCCAAGACAACATTATGGTCTCTGCCTATGTAATAATTAGTATTTATCTCAACAAGCCCAGAGGCAGAGGTCCCCTCAGGTGGTCTGTGACTGACAGCTACCTGCTGGCCCTGGCTAGACTCCACAATCATCCAGGCCACACCAGCAATAATAACAGGAGGGATATTGATCCTCTCCCAGGCCATGTTTTCTTTCCACTGAGAGGATCTTCAAACTCACAGACCTCACAGCTGTGACAACACACACAGGATTCAGGAGAGGCTTCAGATTCAGGTAAATGGACACTATGAGCTGATGTCAAATGGCCTAAAAGAGCAGAAAAGAGAGAAATAAGAGCTTCGGACATTTGTTCAAATGCTCAAAAATGACCTTAATCTGTTCCCGTCAAGCAACCTCTTTTTGGTCATGCGAATAATGGCCGCAGAAAGCGAAGAGGGGGGGACGGGGTGATGTTACAGCACCACAAAACCTCTAATGCCGCGTTCAGACCGTATGATATTTTTGCCTTTTGAGTTGGTTAACACGTCAGATTGGAGGATCGTAGTCATAAATTCTTGCTGTGACTTTGCCAACCGACATGGCAGTCTACTTTATGGACCCTGACCGATTATAGCTCGCCGTCTTTTACAATTTGGTGATCTCAAATGAGTTTCATCGCTATAACCGTGCCAACAATATCATTCTTCTCTTTTTTTTTTTTGCAATTGTCTGCCATCGTGTGAGCTGTGCTCCTGAGAGTCAGTGTCATAGAGAAGAAGGCAAAACATTCCTTTTTTTTTCAGTTTTTTCAAGCAAATGTCAAATTGCAGATGCTCCTTTTTGTTTCCGGAGGTCATTATCAGGTTATTACTCTGATATTTGGGTAGATCTGGGGGGGATATGCAATGTGTCTCACTTTTACACCAGCAACCACACTTCACACCGCCCTATGTCCTACCAATAGTCAGCTTTTGTTTCCTTTAACCAAGACACTCTTTCCTAAACCTTGAAAAGGTAGCTGTCGGTGCCTAAACCTAACCAGACCTTAATTATAGACACTGAGGAATAATACTGTCCCTCAGATGGGGAACATATCATTGCTTTGCAAAACAACCAATTTAGTCCCTTTACGTAATACGACTTGTGGAGCAACATACTTTACATACTGTTGAGAGATTCAGTGGCCATTCAGAGTGAACGTTAAAAGATAACCCACTCGATGTAAAGTACGTTTTTGCAAAACAGAGCATAAGTCATCTGAAAACTTCAGAACGTGTTAAAGCAATGAGGTGATGCATTTTTTTTTAGGGAAGCTAATGTATGACTCTGTTAGTAGTGACGCATTGAACTGTCTGCCAGGGATTTTGTTTGTTGAATTGTTTGTGGGTTTGCATTGATGTGGAGGATTGGGGAGATGTAATAAATTATCATGAGTTGTGTCCAAAGAGCTCAGGACATCCCAGGAAGGAGAGAGTGATTACTCTCTGGTGATTCTAGTTTCAGAGCTCAGACAGCCGGAAAGTCTCTCTACTGGGAGGCAGCAGCTCATAAAGTCGACTCCAGCTGGAAGGCTCTGCGCTGTCAGTGGAGAACACTTTTCACTTTCTAACATCTGACTTGGCCAGAAAAGAGAGATGTGAAACTGCTCTGCTTCTTCTCAATGCTTTTGGCACGGTGCTACTATACAGTACAGGCAGCATTCTTTCTATTTGTTGTGTTGTTTGTGGTTGAACTTGTGCTTTGAGTTGTGTGGTGGTGCAGATAATGTTTATGCTCTTATTTACTCCAAGATAGAGTAATATACTATTTTACATGATTGCAACTTTTGCTGAACCCACTAGAACATTCTCAGTTTACAAATAGGTTTGGTTTCTGATTTTAATTTTTGTTATCATTATTTTTAAGTGCCTTAATATCAGTATATTTGGAAATAATATAGTTTCATGATATAATGTTGGAATCAGAGCTGTAGCACTGCTGTGGAATCAAACACAACAGAGAATGAAGTGACACGTGTTTGTGCACCTGCCTAGGTAGATATTATAATAAAACGCATATTATAATAAAAGTGAATGCCATTGACTTCAGACCAGGTTTTTGTAAGTCATTCGCTTTCTGCTAGAAATGTGCCAGAAATGTGGCGGACCACACCTCATTTTGAGACTACGGGCCCTCAGATGTGTGCAAACACAGTTGCTATTTAAACAACGTGAGTGCCGGGCGTAAGATAAGGCCAGAAATGCACATTTCTCAGTCCTATAGCTATTATCAACACCACCATCATCATCATCACCCCCACTTCACATCATAGCAATGTGTTACTGATAGAGACCAGATGCTGTTTTGTTATATTAATGATTAGATGGTGAAGCTCACATTCCTCCGAGAGTGAATGATTAATGAATACATTTCCTATCACCAACACAAGGATATGAACCCAGGGAGTTATGGGAAATTTTGTGGAGGAGGCAGTGTCCGAACATCCAATGGGATTTCCCAGGACCAGCGTTGTGTGGACAGGACATACCCCCGTGTTACTATAAAATATCCGACATGTGAGGAAATTTTTTTTCTTTCGGTTTTCGCCACCTCCAGTGTGATGTATCGTAAAGACATATATTTTCACTCTTTACCCTCTCCAGCTGTGAAAATATTTTCTCTGTCAAACATCTGTTGGAGGAATGTGGGGACAGAGCAGCCCACTTCCTGTCAGTAAAGCTGCCAAGTGGTACACGCCCCCCCAACAGCCACACTCACTGTTATTGGCCACCATTGCTTCCCACAGTAGGTTCCCATGTATACCTACATACTGTATATGTGTATAATGTATGTAAACTGTTGCGTACAACTGTATTAACAATGGATCAGATGACTATGCATGCTCTAAAAGTGTCCCTTGTAGTGATGAACCCACAGAAAATGATCACCTGACTCTGCAGAGAAAATACATTAATGCAGCTTTAAGGTTTAATTTCTATAAAACTTTAGGTTTAGATTAACAAGGAATTCCCGCTTCTGTACATTGACATATTTGTGGTTTAAATACGATGTCATGACAGTCAAGGACTCTGTGAATACCGTGCATAACCTTGAGCTTTTCATAATATTTTGATGGTTGGTTCAGCTCCATAGGGGCTAGCGAAACTACATGATCTGCAATTATTGTAAAATGACTACAGCATGTGTTTTGATGTGAAGAACCGGCATATATGTTGAAACGGTAATTGCTCTTGTCATGAAGGCTTTGAGGTAAACTATTTTGTCACAGTTCGGGTAATATTTTGATAATAGTGAAACGAGGTCGGTTAAATGAAACCGAAACCTTCGCTTGCAGGAGAGAAAACGGGCTGCTAATAATTAGTAGTGAGTATTTTCTGAAGCCGTTTCCATAGACACCGTCTGAAACGTCAAAGTGAATGCAGAGAATCACTGCAGCTACGTTACTGATGCGTCTTTTGTGTGCGTCATTAATTAACAAACAATTAATTTTGGACATAGGTGACATTAGTGGTAATATCAAGACATATGATTATACACATAGGAGCTTTAATTGTCATCATTGCTTGGATCATTCAAACGTCACGTAAACAACCTCTGAGATAAACACATAAACAGCCCTCCATCCTGAATCTGAACTTGAATCAAATCTTGAATGCTTGTTGACGTGTCTTTGTGCACTGCTATCGCTAGGTATATATATTGTTACATACTCTGTTATATCACGTACAGTGTATTATTTACATAGGAAGGTCATTGTAATGCAAATTGAATGGAAAGCAAGGCTTTGCAGAGCCACCTACAGTTACATTTGTAAATAATGAATAATTATGTAAATGTTATATTTGTGACTCATTAATTCTATCAGTATATGTCACCATTATTTTCCACTGCAGAATGATGAACTGCAGTAGTTTACAGTAACATGAATGCAGTGTTTTATTTTCAGTGTTTATGTGAAAAGGTCAGCCAACAGCTAACATTAGGAATAATGGCGTATTAAAGCCACTTAATACATACATCACATTAAGAAAAGATCAAGTGAGTGTGTTTAATGTGAACAGGGGGGACATGCAGCGCCAAAACCAACAAAGAATTCACAGCCAACGCTTCCCTCGAGATCTTGAACTTCTTTGTGTTTTATGTCTTATTGTTTTGGCCGCGGCTTTACTGTTTTGGTTCAGTTTCTGTTCTCATCAGCCTCCTTTCCAGCAGCAGCAGCAGCAGCAGGCAGCTGTTTTCACAGGAAAAGCTTTAACAAATCCACTGGATGTTATCTGACAGCACCAAACAGCAGATGAAGTCTAGTCAGCAACTAGCTGGTGAACATGGTGGAGAATGACAACTTTATATAGCGATAATACCGTCAGTGATATGTTTGCACCTTGTTCTTCGGCTCCCAGGTGGCCGGAAAACAAAACTATCAACGCATCTTTAAACTTTATGAACGCATCACTCTGGTTTTAGCAGCGCTTCACTGGCTGCCAGTCAAATTTAGAATTTAAGATTTTATTGTTAACTTTTTAAATACCTCAGTGAGCTCCTAATCGTTTATGCACCAGGTCATAACTTAAACATTAAATTTAATTCTGTAGTAATCATAACTTCACACACAGCCATGACAATATGACCCAGGTTGCATTAAATCTGAATTATTATTCAAGGTTGGGCAACTAAACACTTCAAGGTAAGGTTCTACTTTCTCGTTTGATAGAAATAAAATATTTTATGCATTTGATTTAGTGTGGGTTGTAAAAGAAAAAGTCCAACAATTCCCTGCAGTTTTTTTTTTGTATTTGTTTTATTCTTTTCTGACTGCAGGTCACACAAAAGCTAAGCAGAGTCCTATCTTTCACTTAGAGGTCATCTACTCAGAGCAACTGGCCTCCTCCTTGGCTTTACATCCGTCGTCTGAGTGACCTCCAAGGTCAAGCAGGCCAGGAAGCAGATGGGCAGGGGTCTGAGATATCACCACACGCTGCGGTCAGTTGTGATTGGCTGAGTTCCTGTGTGGCTGGACGATGACAGAGTGTGTTATCAGAGCAGAGTGTAAGGGGGCCTGCTGTTTGGCTTTGGCTGCGCTGGGGCCCCGACAGGAGCAGCTGGGCCGCTGCACAGGGTTCCCATTATTCATGTGGGGTCCTGGCATTAGAAACTCTTGCACACTGCGGCTGCTGCACCAACTGCCACTTACTGTACAATCATGTCTGTGGAAGGGCACAGTGAAGGAGAAGACAGGGGGGTGGATGGGAGGGTTTCCTGCCAAGAATCCTGAAAGACGCCCGTGATACTGTACTGTGAAGAGTAATTATGCTGTATCACTGAATGCACTGAGGGTTGTACTCGGATCGTACACAACAGATACTCTTCTTGTCGTGTAATTTGTTTCAGTAAGTTGCTGCAGATGCCCAGCGAGCAGCAGGTGGCTGTGTGGATAATGATGTTGGTTGGTTAGTTGGTGAAACATCTCAGTGACTAAATGCTAGAATGTCATAGAATTCTCTTTTCTTCTAGCTCCGTTTTCAGATTGTTTGGTCCATAAGCGCGAGCTACATTTCCATTAAATTTGCTGTGGTCACAATCCGCCAGCAGAATCTGAATAAGCTGTAAACACAGCACTACCGTATTATTACCTGTTAAGTTGTTACAGGGAATATGTAAGCAAACCTATCCAGTATAACTTGTAGCTTAGCTTATTTACACCACCAGCAGACAAGGAGCAACATTAGCATTCATTTGGGTTCTGAAAAATGTAGTTTACATTTGATCCATTGTTAATATAAAAATCATTGCGTCCGTGTGTTGTTGTCCAACACTTTTCACTGTGTGTAATGAACATGGCCTCCTCTAAAAGCTACTAGCAGGACTTCATACTTTCTGTTCCTTTAAGGCTGAGGCTGGTGTGTGTGTGTGTGTGTGTGTGTGTGTGTCTTGAAAAAAGACTGTAATGACTGTGATTCTGAGGATTTTCTAAATAGACCACATCTCTGTATTGTCCCTGTTACACAACATAGCAACTTACAAAGCCCGGGCCCAGCTGCACCATCATCTATTCCACTGAGGCCCTGACTGATTACAGTTGTTGCCTCCTACTCTTCCTGTCTGTGGAGCGCAAGCATTGGTTGGGTTCATATTGGTGAGCAGCTTGTCCTCCCCTCGTCCCCCCCCCCCCCCCCCCCCCCACCCCACTGTGGAGCGATTAGTGTTCAGATGTGGAGATGTGTGAGGATATGGTGTTAAATCTGGGCTAATCACCACTGTCCCTCTCTCCTGCTCTCTGCACCTCAGTTCAGGATCATAAAATCCTGCAAGGACTCACACGAGGATTTGTGCACACTTGTAAAATAATCTTATCACAGGACCTCTGAGCACATTAAGTAGTGAAGCAGGAGTCTAAACTCGAGTGCTTTATGGTGATGATGTCAGCGATGGTGTTATTTGACTTAATGAGATTTAATGTGCAAGTGAAGACAAAGGCAAATCTGCTAAAATCTGTGTGTGTCTTTATATGTGTGGGAAAAGTTAGCATGCTAATTAGCATAAAGCACAAGGCAGCTAGCACACACTTTCCTTTAATTTGTGAGATTTTAAAGGTGCTGATATTTGTTATATTATATTATTATTATGACAAAGCCAGGCTAGGTGTTTGCCTCTGTTTTTAGTCTTTGTGCTAAGCTAAGCTAAGCTAACCATCTCCAATATCTTGTTTCACTTTCAATCTTCTCATCCAGCTCTTGTCAAGAAGCATATTTATCTACATGTGGAACTATTCTTTCAACATGAATCATTAAATTTAATAAAATGGTTAAAATGTTGCCACACAAGGAGTTAAGCTAGCTGCCACCACAGAGAACCACAACTTTCTCATAAGTGTAGTTACTGTATTACTGTACTGCAGGTGGTAATTTTTCAAATGATACCTTATTTTGGAATGAAAGTCAGATCCTTAATATGGTCCGTGCCGTAAAACAGGGTTAATGTTTGTTCAGAGAGCGAGGGGTTATAACAAGAAACAGCTGTGTATGTGTTGATCATGCCCCAGTGTATAGACTGCAAACTACAAGGGCCTCTTGTCAGTACTACACATCAGCTGGTTGTACTGTACTGTGAATCATTGGATTGGCAAGAACGTTAGCGTGTATTTTGTCGAAATTGTGTCAAGTAATGGCTAATTAGTCCATGTTATGTTTATGGACGTCTTAAATCTGTTTAAAGGCTACATGATCCAAGCTGGAGTTGAGTTTGGCTCAGTCATTGGACAGTTCCGCAATTAAGACCTTTTTCCAACGCCATGTATCAAATTGAAAAACGAGCTTTTGGGTGTGTGATGTATTGAATACATTTAATCGTTCAAATGTCAACCCAGGCTGGAATTTATTACACGCGCTTGTCTGACAAAGATATATCTATACATATTAAGGTGTATGGATTTTCCATTTGGACTGAGAGTGAATGGAAAAATGTGTCCCGCTGTAGTAATTTGCGCTGCTCGTATACAAAAGCAGCGTTGAACCAACTGAAAGGGCTGAGAAGCAAGACGGACACGGGCCAATCGCAGCAGGTTGATGGAAACTGGCCTCATTTCAAGACGCACTTAATTGAATAATGGTTGCATAAATTGCTATTCTGTGCGCATTCAGTAATAATGTCAGCACTGCATTAACTGTGTTTTACAGCCCGTCTCCTCTGGAGATCCGCACATGGGGGACAAAACAAATAGCCTGCACTGGCGCCGAGGTTCAAGGAGTATAAAAGTGACTGATAAATTAAACATTAATGTTGACTTTTTCTTTCCTATAGGACCATAAAACACAGTATGCGTGTATTCCTCAAGTTATTAATATCCGCTTTCTTAGCAAGAATGTGGATTTGGAAAATGCAAAGACACACTGCAGACCCAGTCCTTAAGATTCTGAGATACTCCATGAATGTGCATGACACCAAAGCTCATGGAGTCTCCTGATAATCCTGATAAGAGAGGTCAGAGGGTTACAACTATAACCATGATTCATCCCCTGGAGAACATGAACCCCCAGTAAGTTTCATGTCAGTCTGTGGTCAATGGTTGTTGGGACAACTTCGTCCTGAACTCTGTCAGACAAACAGATCAAGCAACAAATGACAATGGAGTAAAATTGTGTTTCCTTATTTTTTTGCCATACATTGTTTTTTACTGAAGTCTTGGTATGTTCAAGAGTTTAATTAACTTCAAAATGAACTTCTCTTCTGTTTTCCTCTACAGTAACATCGGCCCGTTCATAAATCCAGCCTCCCGTCGATGGTCGCATGTCCCTGGAAACCCATCGTTGGTCAAACCCTGGCAACATTCAGGTAAGCACGCCCCATTAAGCCCTACAAATCATGTCCACGTTGGCCACTTCCTCACATTTTCCATGCAATGTCAACATTCACTGCACATGCAGAAAGTCGTGCGTCCTTTATGTAGCAAGGCAGAAAATAAGGGTGTGGATTTGAATTTAATACAAGAGACAGGAAATTATTTCCCAGACCTTTAGTTTATGGAAGCATACATATTTATTTATTTATTTATTTTTGTTGAACAGGAGAGATTTACAATGTTGGCATTGGACATTTAAAAAAAAAAATCTGTTAAATGAATCCATGGTGCTTTACAGAGTCTTCCAACATCCATATCTGATGATAGGGTTGGCTCAAGAGAGAGCAGCTGCACCCTCCATTAAAAATAATGGCCTTGCTTGGCGCAAACGTCACACAGCATGTTTCGGTGTGAAAGCTCTTCTTGATACTTAAACACAACATTTCACCAAACTCACGGCTGATTCTGGATATCTGAGGCAACATGTAAACACTCTACATACTCTTCTATAGAGTCACAGTACAGTGAGTTGGGCCATCACGGCCATGGAGGAATGAGCTGGCTGTTGTAATGAATCCACCATGGTGGAAGGTCACCACTGCCTAAGCAGAGAAAACGCCTCAGTCCCTTTTAAGAAAAACCAATCATTTCTCACATTTAGCAAAATAAGCTCAGTAGATAGAATAACCTGGAAAAGTTCCAGACGGCTTCAGAGAAAAACAGAGAGCGAGGGTCAGGGCCTGGCAAACAGCGCTGTTTATTTCAGGACTTTTGATTGAGTGTTATTACTTTTGAGGTTAACACTTGGGCAATTATTATAGCAAATATTGTATTATGATCCAGCTCCAGAGATGACTTCTGATCCCAACATCACGCTGTTTATATTTCATTGTATTTTCTTTCTCTGGAACTCTGCAAAGTTTATGTATTTTTTTTTCCTTTACAGGTTTGAAACATGTGATAGATGTCGGAGAGTGAGAGCAGGATGGGTATTACTTTTCAGTGTGTGTGTGTGTGTGTGTGTGTGTGTGTTGGGGGTGGGTGGAGGCTCAGAGGGGCCACAGAGGGATATGAACAGGATGATGGCAGCAGTGCAGTGTGTGTCAGATTTTTGCAGCCGTGACCTCAGCTGTCACATGGGAGGGGTCGCTGCGGGGACAAAGATTAAATCTCCTCTGACACGTCCGACGCAGGAAGCACAAACGTACACATCAGTCAGTTTGTTGTGGGCGTGAGCGGCGAGCGCTTTATAAAATGCTTCTTGCTGATGTTTGTCGTTTTGCGCGCCCACATCTGGTCCAACGTGACTGATGCTTCAAATTAGAATATTTTGTTATCGCACTCGATATTTCATAGTGCACGCTTTCAAGTCAACCTTGACCTCTTCCCGTTATCCTTGCAGGTATTAGAATACAGATTAGACGGGAGTGATGCTGAGGGATGTATTTGTCATTCCATATCAAAGGGAGCTGGACGCTGCAGAAAATGCCCACCTTCATAAACTCCAGTAAGTCAGAGTTTCAGACTCGCCGTGGGGTAAAAAATGATTTGCTCAGATGCAGGAATGGACACCTTTTTTTTTTCAGTGTGGGATCTGTGAGGTGGAGCTTGATTTACAACTCGGGGGGAATCTGGAGAGTGACGGGCCTGATGGGTCACGCACAAGATTGATTGTAAATTACAGACCCATCACATTAGTGTAGCCCAGTCAGCCAAACCCTCTTACCCAGGGTCTGGCTACGCTAATGTGATGAAAAACATAGATACATAAATCCATTTCTCCTGAGCCTGAATGTATTTAATGCATTCAGAATACAATTGTAGAAGAAAAAATATTCTTACATATAGTCCCTCAGGGCATCAAATATCTCTCCCTACAGTCATCTAGAATCCTGATAGCCAATCAAAAATAGTCTCTTTATTTACCCAAAGAAAATACACCTTTACAGTTCTGATGGATGGTTCTGAAGAATACATGTCTGTCAAGAGTTTAGATAAATGCACCCCAGCTTCTATCCTTGATACGTTTTTAAGACACCTTTGAAAATCGCCTGCAGGAACCAAAAAAATCCACGTTCATTGCTTTGTTTTTTTTATAGATAGAATGTTTACAAATCGTCATAAATCTGAATAAATGCAACTCTGCTGTAAAACAGGAAACATAATACACCATTATGTGTAACGCTAAACCTTTTTATAGGACTTTAAAATCCGGAGTAAATATTTATATTAACCTCCACGTGCAGGATCTTTACGGTCCTCATGAATCCTGAATACACACTTAACGACCCTCGAAATCTAGAATATGCTCTTACGACCCTCTAATGCAACCACAGGGCTCAGAGATCCAGCACAAAGTACCCCGGACCTCAATAATCCATCCATATGGAACCGTGCAGTAGTGTTTGGTGACCATGTTACCGTCTGTACAGGCATCACAGATGAGGTTTTCCATTCTGATGCTGAAACACAAACACACACCTCAAGGGGGGGAGAAAAAAAAGGACATCTCAGGGATTACACCATACATAATTCATAGTTTGAATACACTCGATCAGCTGGTCATGTTACACATAACGTTTGCCTCCCGGTGGCTGAACGCAGCAGGTTTTCTCTCCTTCATCTCTCATTTCTATGGAAAGCAGCAACATGACTGTGAGACGTACTCTGCCTTTACTCCATACAACACCCTGACAGGAAATAAAGTGCTCCTCCATTGACTGGCCCAGACCATAATTGCTGTATAGCTGCAGTCATAACACTCAGCAAAGTGAGCCATGCCAGATCCTCAAATTTGTGATCTGTCTGCTCTGCCACCGTTTTTTTTTTTCTTTTTTTCTTTCAGTCAGTGTTTCAGAGGGAAGCTGGCGGGGGTCCCGTCCTGCAGCAACTGGGAAACAAAAGAGGAAGAGAGCCTCCTTCCTCTATGGTGAGAGGCCCTGGGGAGACACTGCAGCTGGTTCCTCTACTTCAATCTGAGAGCAACGCTGCCCTCTAGAGTGTCTGCTGCTGCAGCTGCACGTTCATGGAGGGGGGTGGGGAGGTGGCGGATAACCAGCCTGCTCTGTGCTGCTGTGGTGGGGTTGGTGCTGTTCGTAATGACAGATCAGATTGTTTATCCCACTGGGTCGTGCTTTGTTTACCCGTGCAGATGTTGACTAGGCAGCAGCAGCCATGTATTTGTGTATGTTGCTTTAGTGTGTGTGTGTGTGTGTGTGTGTGTGTGTTTTGGGGTTTAACGTGTGGCTGAAATGCTTATTAGCAGCTATCCGGATTCTGAGGTTAATTGTTAACGAGGGATATGATGACACGCCGTGAAATAAATTTCAACCCGTGTTATGGGTTTCAATCTCAGCTCTCCGACTCGTTTGCTGTGATTGGCTGACAGATGTCGACTCATTAGGCTGATTCAGTTCTCTTGTTGACAACTTGTACCTTTCTTCTCCACGCACATGGCAAAAATCATCAGTCTTAACGAGACGTTAAGCTGCAAATTCAACCTTTTCTCAATTATTTATGTCAAAACTGGAAAAGGTTGGGTGCGTATGGGTGAAATAACGTCACTATTTAGCTTTATGTTGGGCTTTCTTGTGGAACTCTTCTGGGTAAAAATGTTTATTGATCCAAAATGATTCCATTGATAACGCAGATGTTATTAAATCATGCACATTTCCTGGTTTATATTTTTAATCTGGGGATCTACTGTAATATATTTGCATGATTTACAGTTAAAATGCAGATGAAGCTACATAATGAGTTTGTCTCATGCCTGGAAGAAACCATCTAATCCTCCAAACACTGTAACCATACTAAGCAAATATTTGGCCTCTTTAATTGATACCTGTCTTTGTTTTGAGCCACGTCTCATTTCAGGTCAATGTATTCATCTCTTCCTTCAATGCCTCCTTTTACTTGTATATTATTCCCCTTTTCTCATTTATCTCTCATTATATATCTGTCAGGGTTTTTTTAATAGAATTGTCCTGTCCTTTGTTATTATGAGTTTTTCATTTTTTTTGTCTGCATTCATTCAGCGCTCTGTTTTGTCTTCATGATACATGTTGAAGAGGAATGACCAAGGGTTAAGTCAAACAGGACAGTAATCTCATAACAATCTCTGATCTTGACCTTCAGGTGTGTCTACAGGGGGATTGGACAAAATAACAGAATCAACTATAGCACAGTAACCACACAGAAATCATCTCATAAGGTTCAGTTGTGATTCAATATCAGTCACAACCACTGCAGCATGATGCAAAGGGAAATGTCTCAGAAATCATGTTGACATGCTGTATGCTGCAAGTAAGATACAGTAATAAAGAGCAACGGTCACAAGTTGACCCTTAGCAACAGTGACTGATACAGGCCAACAGTGGCCAAAACTTTCTTTTTTTCCCCCAAGATCAATAAATATATCAGTCATAGTTTTGGGATAAATCTTGCAAAAGCTTTGATCTGTTTATTATATATCATTTAGTGTGAACATCATGTAGCCTCAGACAGAATGAGATGATAAAGTGCAACATGTTGTAAATGCACCAGTGGCATATTATCACCTAGTTGTTGCAGCGGACGTGTTAGCAAACAGATGTGTGTGTACACATCCAGCAGTCACTGAGCGACAGTCATTTGGATTCTGTCTCTGGCCATCTGCTCAATGTAAGTCCTGTATTCACTCTCCAGTTAACTCCTCTCTCTGGCCATAAGTGCTGCACTATATATACACTTATTTACTTTATATACGGTTCAGAAATACTCCTACTCTAAAGCTCGCTACGCCACATTTTCATTTTCACATCATCATCTGTACACAAAAAAAAGAGAAATGAAAAAAATGTTTTATACAAACAAGATTTTCTCAGTCCACCCAGTACTTCTGTGCAAAGTGTCCCGCTATAGAGCAGCTTAGAACACGCGTCATAAGATCAATATCCACCTTCACATCTCCCTCATGGGTCACTACGACACTAAGCCGTCACATGGAGGGAGTTCAGAGTGGTGGCCCGTTTGCTACCTGGACATCCAAAATGTTGAAAAAAGTTGAGATGCCTATGTATTTATGTTGCACATTTATTACGTCGTCCTCTTCTTGTCTATGAAATGTTTTCCAGCCAGTGAATACCTCTGAAGTGTGTGATAATGAGATAACTGAGAGCTGAAAGCTTCTAAAATGAACCCAGACTGTCTAAAAAACGGTGATGAAGATGTCAGAGGAGCTCAGCTTTAACGGGTGTTTTCATTTGACGGGGCTGACTCAGAGAAATGGAAAGTAATTTACTCCTTATGTTAGATTATACTCTGACAGCATCCGGACTTGAAGGTGCACCTAATTAGAAAAAGTACCTTTGGAGTCTAAAATTCCTTCAGAGCAGTCGTATAAGCTTCTGGTAGAAATAAAAAACCCGGCGGCTTCATCTGCACTGACTGCAGCTCTCTGATGTCTGAAGGTGTTAGTGAGTCTGACTCTGCTGCGAACCAATCAGCTCCTTCAATGTGGTTACACTCAATGTTTGAATAGACTTACAGCATGCAGTTCATTACATGCTTCAAATATTGGTATATTATGTGAAAAGCTGGAGTTATACGTATGTGAACGAGTAACACAGAAAATGAGGCCGTCTTGTGTAGGTCCTGTCTGCTTTGTGAAACAAACATATTATATAACGCATATTGTAGCTTGCTCTACGCGGTACGATCATTGTTCGATTCCCGATACTTCTCGAACTCAGTTCAGACTCAAAATAATCACAAACAACACAACAACAAGCGTACAGTGACAGTAATGTTCATTTTACAAGCATCAGTAAGTTCAGGTCTATTTGCATTTTTGAAAAACGATCACACGAACATGTAATGTAACATCAATGTAATAATAATTATAATATTAATGATAAGTAATAATTTAGTCAGTGCACAGCTATTAAAAAAAAGAGTTGCCTTTCACTTTTTGACCAGTAGGGTGCACCCGTATTTACAATTGAATTATATTATAACAGAAACGTTGAGGTTATGATCACGTGTACTTCAGTATGTGTTTCCTGTTATAGAGTGTGTACATTACGCAGGCTTGTATGAGTGTGTCTCTGATAACATTTGTTGACGGGAGGGAGTTTCCTGTTCCTATAAGCATCACATGTCTCTGTTCAGCATCCGCATGTCACGTCAACTCTTCACACTGAGTCGACATAGAAGAGAAGTAGATAGAAATGCCATCTACAGAAGTTCTGGCTTTCAAATCTGAAATCTGAAGGAAAATACAGCATGTAGCAACACTTCCTGTTTTATTGTTAAGTGAATTTTATTAGAGTCAAAGTATTTCCCATCATTTTCAAATGATCAAATTATGGAATATTTACCGTTTTGCTGAGATCCCGATGACTTCTTGCAATAAATGAAATGGGATTTTTTTTTAAAACGGATATGTGGATAAGTAATCATAACGTGGCATTTATTATTTCATACTCTGTAGGTTAAAAGTACACAATATTTAAGGTGGAAAATGAGTACTATGCCAACCACACTGCATGTTCACGATTAACGTTTGAATGTAGTTTTATTACATCCGTGTGGTTTTTCAGGGCACGTATGACTATTTTAGTGCTATAGTTGGAGGAAGGAGTTGCTCTTGGATGGTTAGTAGTAATGTTCATGCCACTACATGCTGCTCTGAACTTGGATTTGGAGATAGAACCTCCATCCTGCACTTATTCTAAACACGATTTTACCACATTGCTGGAGATCCAGATAATCTTTACAATGTGCAGAGAAAAATGTTCTTCTCAGCTTTGGGTTTGGAACCTATGTGCGATCACTTATGGGGCTGCAGGATAATTTGTACATTAGAATCATAAAAATCAGGTTTCGCTTTGTGTGATTGAGTGTTAAGAGCAGTTAGTTTTAGCTCTCATGGCGAGAAAATCGCAGGTAATCAATAACATTAAAGATGGCAACGTTTCATTTGGCAATCGATTTGTGCTTCAGTCCGTTGGCCCCGTTACACCACTAGAGTACTAGAGAGCAGCACACTGTTCGCTGGAAACGGATGCTGTCGTAGTTGAAGTAAAAGGTGGTAAGATGGAAAATATTCGGAGCTGTGCTTTAAGCATCCGCGCGGGGATGTCTGGCTGTAATGTATATCACAGCTACAGTACATCCTGTAGAGACGCACAGCAGCTGTACTCAGTGCAGTCTGTGCTGCTCTAACCCAGCTTGTGTGGGGAGATGATGTTGTGTGAATGTGAGCATTCAGCACCGTATCAACAGCTGTGCCGTGACATACTATCACAGCAAAATGTACTTTAGTGGTCACTTCTATTCAACCCGATCCTGTTTCTAAGATTTTTAAAGCCACGTTATTCGAGCAACAACTCAATAGCTAAATCCCAGCCTGGTTTCCATTAGTAGTAAATGAGCAGTGTTGTTGCAGTGTGATCATGGAAACAGTTACAGTTTTAAATGTTAAGAATTATTTGATTATATCAGGGAGTGGTTTGGTGTCAGATTCTTTGTTTCTGAAAACGTATTTTACTGTGCTGTACTGTCTCCGGAGTTCCTCAAGGATCAATCCTAGGAGTGAAGGAACATCTGAAATTGAGGTGGAGGTTGTGGTTCCCAATGATGTAGCCATTCTGTATAATATTTTCTAGTTCAGATTCCTGTTTCTAAAATGATGTATTATAACAATATTTAGCTGCACAGCATTAGTCTTCCAGGTTAATAAAAAATAATAATAATATAAAAATTTGTTGGCCGATCTTTAAAAATAAACCTCTGCTTGTATAATGTTTGCCAGCAGGTCTTTAAATTAAAAATCAATTTAAATGTTAGACTTTAATTTCCTTTCATTCCAACTGATCTACTACCTTAATAATCGAGGAATCCAGGCAGCTGCGGTTTAACTGTTTATTATCCGGAAATCAGTTCCCTACTTTTCCCATCAGCTGTGGAAGAGCCTGGACTCGGCAGAGCAGATGATGAGCTAAACTCCCCTTTAGGGAAACGCGCAGCAAATTGCATAAGCGCTGACAGCATTAACACATGTGATTTGTAGTGCATATTTTCTCGGATAGTTTCACTTCTCTGGCGAGGACATGTTACATGAGTGGAGATTGGGTCATACGGACCTCTGCTGCACATTTTTGAAATCGCTCTTTCACACACCCCCGACTACGCCTACATCTGTTTCTAATCAACACTCACTGCCAAGACCGAGATTTTCTTCCCTCCGAAGAGTCAAATCACAAGCTGAGAGAAATGATTAAAACTGTAAACTGGACAGTAAGGGCAGGATGCCATAGGAATGATGAACTCAACTCAACTCAACTCAACTCAACAAACACACTCAAAGCCTTCAAATAACAAGTAAACCTAATAACATTAACAATTGCTCCATTCAGTTTTGGTGCTCCAGTAAGTCATTCCACTGAACTGGCACACCTAACTGGAATGCAGCCATTACTCAACAGCAGAGCCCATAAGTCTTAGTACGCTTCAAGCGAAGTGATGGACAGCATCTGGAAACTATTTTCTAACAGCAGAATTTGAGGAAGCTACATCAGACAATTTTGGAACTTTCCAAACGGGCATGACACGATAGCAAAATTATTCTCAGGCCTATGCAAACATCCAGCACAGTTTACAGACTAACTTCAACTTTGACCTACTGTACTTACTGAAGTTGTGCGGGTACACACTTCATTGATTATTGATTATTCGCGACATTTCAGGTGCTTCACTTTCGGTTTCACCTCTAGATAAAGTGGTTCAGATGATCTGCTGGCTTGTTTTACTGTATGATTGCCTGACAGCTCGAGATTCTTGCCTCTTGTTAGACATTGTAAAGCAATGTTGCCGTTTTCCCTGATATATTACTTTTGTGACTTTCAACCCTTATGCTGTTGTACTCACCCAAGTCAATCCTAAACATGTCATCTAAATTTGTAAATTGCATTGTTAATGCAAATTAGGCCATTAGATATTATGTCAAAGGTGAACATTTATTTAGCTCTAGAAATGTGTGCTTGTGCTCTGCACCAGGGACCTTCTGGCACTACCGGTGAGTGTGTAGCATTGAAGCGAAGAGGTGTTTGTTGTGATAGAGGTTATAGTTTTCTCTGGTATGTGTGGAGAGTGTAAGGAGACACCGCAGGCCGAAGGGGAGAGGGCTGACCTCCTGGACTCTGATCTCCCGGCTCTCTCAGGAGAGGCTGGCATATATGGTCAGGTAACCTCCCGGTAAGGTAATAACTTTGGCGTTCATCTTTGTTTTCTCTTCAACTCAAGTTTAGCTAACCTCGGGTTGTGTTTGCTCGGACTTTCTTATTTTTACAGTGTTGAAGCATTCCCACATCTCAGCAGTATTTGATAAATGCAATGTTATCGTTTCTGATAGTGATGGCCAAAACTTTGAAGATAAGACTTGCTAATAGAACTAAAATAATAGTTTGTATGACCTTATGTCCCTTTTTAATACGCAAATTATTTGGAAATCTACAAAGAAATAAAGGAAAACACCCTGGGGTGGCAAAGCCATAGAAATTGCATTAAGTAAGATCTTGTGATACTCACACTGCAGCACTGCGGATGGATTTCTCCCTGTTTTTAGCTCAGAGGGCTGTGTCGTACTGTGCCATGCCTGCTGTATCATCTGCCAGACACAGCCTGGCCTTTGATCGCATGAATGGCCTTAGCTGAATAGGTTGGCAAAGAAGACCACCCAGGACAAACTCATCCCTGTGTGGAGAAGTTAAGAATACAGTGGGGTTGCTGTGAAAACCACCACGATCACTGAATACGACCCTGGCCCGTGAGTGTTCTGCGGTGTTTATACTGTCCCCGTGATGAGAATACCAATGCACAGAGCACCAAACAAGGGAAAGGAAAAGTCTTCTCAGTCTCAGTAAACAGATTGTGGTTCAGCAAAGCCTAACATCAGCTCTCTGGTGGTGAGTGCCTCCCCTTTGCCATTTACTTTGCATTCAAATGTTTTACAAAGGCTGAATTTGGACTCAAAAGTGCATATCTGGAGTCTACAGTTGCTCTCAAGACAGTAGTTAAGTCTTGTTATGATAGATTATATAGGAAAGACTAAAAAAGATAGTACTTTATTAATCTGGTTGCGTTAAATAAATCATTTTGGGCTGCAAAAAACATTTTTCATTTAGTGCTCTGCTGTAGTTATTTATAATCATTGACTATCTATTAGTGTTTAAAGTGAAACTAAAAGTACAGCAGTTCATTTTTTGATAAGAAGGTAGTGTATATATAAGTATATAACCTTGTCAATACCAAAACAAAGAACTGTCGTTTTATGCAGTAAAGCGTCCTACATTTGTGTTGACCGCACGTCATTATGCGCTAGGCTACACGATACTGTTGATACTCATAATTTGACCCCTAATATCTGCCTGGGTGTCCACTAAAAATAGTTTGTAATATCACTTTAAGTTCACACAGGTTACACACAGTCAACCAGCTGGGGGCTTGTTAAGAGTACCGTGGTCGCAAGGCTACAAAATGTGACTACGTATTGCCGCTGTCACCACAACTGGACCCATGACAAACAGAGCTAATGCTAGCTAGACCACCTCCTTTCTACCTTTACTATAGTGCTGGACGAGTTCGCAGGTGCTTCACCGCTCAGCAGTTGTTGAAATAGCTGGCGAGAGAGCTGACATCTAGTTAACACTATCAAGCTAACGGAAGCGAGTTACTAGCTTTCACCCAGGAGTGGAAGTGGAAGCTAGTTAGCCTAGCTTGCTAGCTACTGCTACTTAACATCACGGTGGCTCCTTAAAAACGTTGCATGTTGTAGAGGAAGTGGAACAGATGGTTTAACTTACAGTTGCTAGCCAACGCTATGTTCGAAAGGCGGAAACAACTTTGACACTGTTTCCACAAAAGTCAAAAGTTTGGACACTTTCTCATTCAATTGATTGGTAAGGTGTGTCCAAACTTATTGACAGGTACTGTGTGTCCAAAAAAACGGGGGGACAAATGCTCAATAGCAGCAGTATCTTCAAATTTTAAAGTGCTTGTGTCGCTGTCACAAAGACAATCTGATCGCTTTCTGTTTTTGTTTTTTATTGAATTTGGTAAGAGGTAAAAAAAAAAAGCAGGTGAAAGGTATAGTAATTATGTGCATCGCACAGTAATAACATAGTTAGAGTTACATTATTGCTTCACACAAACTAAGTAATTATGGTTAGGGGTTTGGTGTGGAGGAGGTAGTAAAAGAAACATCATCAGTTTCCTCATTCATTTAGTCTATAATGAAGACATGAGAGCACTTCCTTTGTTGCAGTAAACCCCTTATTTTCCTGAGAGATCGTACCCGGTGGCAGACATAGTGAAAGCAAGGCTTATGGTTAACCAGTTTAAACGCTGACGGTCTCGTTATTCTATAGCCATTACACTATGCAATCAACGTTTGCTTCAAAATGATGAGTCAATACAAAAAAAAAGTAAATTTAACCCTGGTTCTGTTTATAGTAGTAAATATAGAGCTGCATCAGCCATGTTTTGCTTTCTTGCATGAGGTTAACTGGAATGTGACAACCTGTTTATAAGTTACTGGAGACATAGAACTTCCACACGGTCCCGTGGGCCAGCGCGACATAACTTGGACGTATTTGGAACTGCTTACAGCATGGATGGGGTGACGTATCCGCTAAGAGTCATGAGCTTCAGCACGTGCAAAAACACACATCATTAGGTTTGAGTGGCCTTTACGGTATATCCAACAATTCAGATTGCAAAGGAACTTCTGTTTTTAGACTCTGACAATACATCCTTTGTGCTGGAAGTGTCTCTTCCTGCTAAGAGCTTCACACAATATCCATAAATTTAGAAGCTTTTGATGGTGTGACCTCGGAAAACAAAGCTTAGTCTGGGGCTTGCAAGGTAGAGCTGGGCTGGGATATCAGAGCAGCTGTTTCTTTTCTGCCTGCAGAGTGTAGAGTGAGTGTTGAAGCTTTAGACCCTCTGCCCACCCTGGCCGAACAGAGGGGACGGGGAGAGGAGGGGGAGAGCAGAGAGAGAGGGAGGGAGCCCAAGGTGAAAGGGTGCCATGGACCTGCAAATGGAGACGAGGAGCTAACACTCAATCTTACACTGCTGGTCAAAGGGTGGGCGGGTGAAGGGGGGGGCGGGCTTGGATGGGTGCACTGTCTGCCTCAAATCTGCCTCCTGCTCAATAGACAGAAGCCCTCTGTTGCTCATTTGCCTCTCTGTCTGTCCTTTTTGTCTCTCTTTCTCTCTCCCTCTCTCACTCTTTCTCTTAGTTTCCAGCCTTCCCATCTGTATGTGATTTAGGCACAGGCTCAGGGGAGAGGCAAGTCCGCTAGGGGAGAGGAATCAGGGCAGAGAGGGAGGGAGGGAGAGAAAGGGAGGAAGTCCACACAAGTTTGTTTTACAGGACTCAGCCCAGCGCTGCATCTGGAGGTCGGAGCAGTGGAAAAGTGAAGCCAACGGGTGCAGCGGAGCAAAGGGAGCTGCCCAGAGACATTTCCTACAGCTAGGAGACACTGACAGAGGCAAACACACAAATATGGCTGCTAAATCTCTGCCCTGCCTCTGTCTTCTCGGCATCCTCTCAGGGATTGCCTATCCAGTTTCTGCCGCCAGGCTCGGGGAACAGCAACAGTTGGT
The DNA here is from genome assembly GCA_036937835.1 of Pampus argenteus. Taxonomy (NCBI): domain Eukaryota; kingdom Metazoa; phylum Chordata; class Actinopteri; order Scombriformes; family Stromateidae; genus Pampus; species Pampus argenteus. The sequence goes on along the minus strand of CM072876.1, from coordinate 16,250,468 downwards.
GTTGAAAGTAAGGCAAATTTGGTTTTATCTCACTTTGGCAGATACACTGGGCATGCTAGAACTGTTACGTAAAGTTTTCTGACTCGGTGCCGCATATAGTATACTGTATGTACAGTATTCAGTGAGGTTGATGGTGATGTGTAAGCTGAGGATGACACAGGTTTGAGTGTGTTGTGTTGGAGGTGATTAGTGACTCCTCCTTGTAAATTAAACAATGGTGTGTGCGTGTGTATATGCGTGCGTGTGTGTTTGTGTCGTTCGAAGTACCTCAAGGCTAAAGCTCTAAGTTACTGTCTCCACCACTGTCATGCCCCTCCTGCCCCTCCCTGACAGTTCACTAATGGAAAGCAGCTGCCAAATGTTGAGCAACACCCCAGAGAGAGAAACAGAAGGCACAAAGAGCATAATAGACATTAAGGGTATGAGAAGCCATAGATGACTGCCAGCGTTCTCTCTACGTGTGATTTCAATGCATATAATCTCAAAGGCCAAACTTCTGATGCTGAGTTTCTCTGTTTTCCTTTATAGTTATAATCCATAAGGTATATAATATCCTTTCATATTAATATTTCATATTTGATTAATAGCTAGCAGTTTTAGCTATAGCCATGCACTCACTATACTCACATGATTTACTTGCCTCTCTGTATAGTCACTTTCATTATTGCTGGTGGGGGTCCTCCTTTCCCATGCAGAATTTAAATTGCATACCCATGCACATGCAACCTTTTCTATTCAGTTGAATGAGAAATTGTGTCCAAACTTTTGACTGTTACGGTACACTTCTGAGGACAAAACATTCGATGATGAGTTCAGTTTCACAGCGTCAGATGACAGAACACTCAGCGTGATGCGATTAATCTCCTCAGTCCCCAGTTTATTTAGCTGCGCTGTAAACAATTGCTCATCTTCTGCTGGATTTCCTACAACAGGGCGCTCAAGGTGTATCCGGTTCCACTAGTGGTTGATACACGTGTTAATTTCAAGTGGAACCAGTGGAAGTGTTGCCACAACCAGTAAACCCAAGAGTTAATCAGAACTTTAGTTATTACTTTCTATAAAGTTTTTTTTTTCATTTTTTCCTATCATTTATCATCTAAAGCGTACATCCATATTGAGTGATTCTGCACCTTACGATTTACTTCTAATACCAAAATCCAATGCTAATGCAGGAAGTACTCTGTCTCTTGTGCAGTGAGGCAGAAAGTAAGGGTGTGGATGTCTGGGGTTGGGGTGGTGGAGGGCGTGGAGCACATCAGTCTTTCATTCAGGAGACCAAAGCCTGCAATTGATATTAGGGTTTTTATTAACCAAACCTGCAATCTTTCTCTAATCTAATAGAGTGTTTTGGTAGTCTAACCCTACCTTTTAGAATATTTTGTTAGCCATAGCCACCATATTTCACAAAGAAAGTGAGAGAGAAAAAAATGTTATTGAACTATCTCAAGTTTTGTAGAATTCTCCAACGTTGATGTACTTGTCTGGCGATAGGGTTGCTATAATCACAGCAACTCAATGTGAACACAACCAGTTGCTTCACAACATCTCGCCAGTCAGGATGCATTGACTATGTAACATGCTAATGCACGTTCACAGAAAATCTAAACTGCGTTAATATCTTGATCTATAATGAGATCATCCTGGTCATCACTACACCACATCCTTACTGTAGATGTGCTGCCTGTAGCTACAGATAAACAGAAAAAGATGTCAGGCCGTATATAAACTCCAACTTGATCTTTTACAGAAATGTTCTACCGCTCTGTGACTGTCGGTTTGTTGCTGCTTTGGATGTTTTTGAGGCTAATTTGTGCCCATGGGACCTATAAAAACTAAACTGGAGAGCCATGATTCTTGGCAACCAAGAGGCTATATAGTGAGTTTGCTTAGAACAGATCATATGCAGAAACATCCTGGGAAAATGGGGTTTAGGTCAAATATGTCAAGGAGGACGTTGAAGGATTCAAATTCCAAACTTGGCAATGCGAAACCAAAGCAATTTCAACACTTCCTCTCTATTTATTGTGTGCGGTACTTGTTTATTTTTCCATCTCTTGAGTTGTCTGAGTTGACGGTCCTCTATGAGGTGGTCTCACTCTTGCAGACAGATTGTCTGCGCACAGTTATTGAGTCAGGATGAGATTCTCATGAACCCAGATCTGTCCCATCCTGAGGAGTTAGCATGACTAAGTCCAGTGTCTGAACCCTTCTCTCAAGATTAATATAAATACAGCAGCCAGCTCCAGCTGGGAGGCAAAGCGGAAATGAGATTCAACCTTCAAGCTTTAATACTTAATCCACTTAATTCTCCCACTCTGGGAAAATTCAGTCAACGGGCAGATGTCAGATATACGTAATAAGAACAAACTGAACACATTGCATTTAAAAAGTTATCTTTATAAAAATGGCATTCAAGAGATCTTTTTGTCATAGAGGCTGTCCACCCCCACCTACGCTGCAGAGAGAGGGCATGGAACTACATGACCAGAGGGGGGTGTTGACTTTGGATAGCACTCATCTCCTGTTTTTATGCTTGATACCAGCTACATTTGTTCAGCTCTGTATCGCAGAGATAGAGCCTCATGGTATGTCTCAAAAGCACTCAGTCAACACAACAAGAAATACACTGATAAATACTGCAAAGCCAAAGCAGGACAGTGATAGAGTCATTGGAAAAAAGCAGCTTGACATGAAGACAGAGAGAGTGACTATATAACATGTTGAATGTCATCTTTGTTCTGTAGTGGGCACAGTGGGAGGGCCACAGAAATAGTTCACATTACTGAGTGTGCTCATAGCTGGCGGAGCGCTTCTGATGTCAATTGTTTTTCATTTGCGTTATAGTCAAAGAGGGATTAACCACAGTCACCATGGTGCTGGAAAAAACCAATTCAAACTTTCTGATTCAGTGTTACTGCAACAGAAATATGCTCGCTCGCTTCCTTTCCAACTCTGAGATTGAGAAAATCAATACAAACCTCCTGTCTGTGTGTTAAATACTGAGCTGGAGACGGGATGTTTTTAGCCTGGACCTTGTTTTGGTAAAAATTTCATACATAACTTTAATGTTTGATTTTAAAAAATGGCATTGGTTTACAGGGGATTTGGGTGGCGTGACATTTGTTTGTGCTTCCTTTTGGAGTGTGGATGAAAATATTTCCGAACCACTGATTGTGGTGTATCTAATTATGAAGTTTCAAGCGCTATTTCTTATCAAAACAGATTGATTCTTCCTTGATCATTTGTTATTACATTGTTTCATAGCCAGACTAGCTGTTTCCTCCTGCCTCCAAGTCTTTATGCTAAGCTCGGCTAAACACTACCCAACACCAGCTCTGTAAAGGCATCTTTTCATCTAACTATAGAAAGATACGTGTATTTCCCAAAATGTTCAACTATTCCTTCTAAATCTTGATTTACAATTGCAAATATTTACAGCATCATCCAAACATGTCCAGAAAAATGTTGTTCCGCCAACACTTGAGGTTGTATACTTGAGAAGCATTCCTCTCGTTTTAGAGGAACCTATAGAGATCTACGCCCTACCTCCAGACCATCTGCTGCATCTCCCTCCAACCTTCCAACCCCCTGCCCAGTGCTCTCATGTGTATACACACTGCAGCTGTTTGACCCGTCACAGTCTGTCACACAGCTAATAGGTCTCAGCCAATCCAAAACTCTTTCAAGTGGCTCTACAAATGGTAAATAGCACAGGATCTCAGTAGTTTCCCCATAAACATGTGGTTTATTACTGCTAATGGCTTGGACTACCATTTGGGGTCAAAACTAGGTCATGTTCAGGATGTGTTTACCTAGAAGTTTGACATATTGAGTGTTGATATGGTAATGACTAATGGTATCAGTGTATGTGTATGCACTGTATGCGTCGGTCAGGGAAAGCAACAGGAAAATGGGGTCTGCTGGAAGAATCTGTGCTGCTGTTCACAGGATGTTTCACTTCGTCTGGATACAAAGCATGTCTTTGTCTCACAGTCCGTCAGAGGATAAATCAGAATAAATCAGAGGAAAATATGAATCACAAGTAGGAATCTTCGGTCTGCAGGCTATTCTGGATGCACAGCGTCAATGTCCAATTGACTGAGTGGGACAAGAGGAGATTTGTAGACTGCAAACAAAGTGCCGTTGTACGCCTCATTGAATGCTGCAACAGTCAGACATGTTCAAAGGTGGGGTGGGGGGGTTGCAGACATGGCCCTGAACTCTTACATCACACCATCCTGAGAAACCCTGGTGAACAAACATGAGGCAGGATGCAGGTTTTAAAATGGCATTCTGTAAATGGGAGGGGGAACGACTGCAATTCTTACTGCAGAGCCTGATGATGGGTCAAAATGTGTTTTTTATCATTAGTACTGGGCTCACCCAAACGTTTGCCAGATTTCACCATGTGTATTAATAAAATCAGGAACATCCCATGGTGTAATATGACGGTAGTATCTTATCAGAACATGCTCTCTAACAAGGCTCCTTCGTTGACTGCTGCCAACTACTACAGCTAGTCTTGGATTCACTCGGCTGGTAATAGTACACCACATTCAAACTGGAAGTGCTCTAATGAATGTTTATTTGATCATGAATGTGCTCAGATTGTTTTTGCATCCAAATCTGTCTGAAGAAAAAAAAATCGATGTTTCAATTGCGTCTCTCCCACATGTTTTTTTTTCCATCTTCAGTTAATCAATCTAGACTGAAATATCTTATTTATTGGACTAATTGCTATGACATTTTGCACAACATTCTTGGTGCCCTGAAGATGAATCCTAATGACACTGGTGACTTTCCCTCTAGAGTCACTGACATGTTGACATTTTTGACTTTTATTTTTTTAATCTTGAGATTCTTTCTTGAGGTTTTAAATATAGTGTAACAATGGCCCCTTGATAACAATGATTTGATGAACAAAATAATTGTACATTTCTAATTAGATTTTAGTTGATTAGAAACAAGTTTTGGGGTTTTTTTACCTTGCGAGGCAGCCGGATTATCCATCTTGACAAGCTTCAAGTTATTCACTTGTGTCCGCGCTGCCGTTGGTTTAGACCTTGTCAGTTTCTCACGTGATCTTGTGAATCCAGCTGCTTTGAAAGATAAGATGGTGATGGACCATGATGAACAGACGGTTCATCCAATCACCTACCAAGTCATTTTTGAAAGTGCCTGCCCTTTTCCAATCAGTTTCCAATGACGAATTAATTAGGCAAATTAACATGAAATTGACTAAATACATTCCGGCTACCCAGAGGATGAACCATTTCCAGTTTTGACTCAGGGCCAAAACTTTTTACAGAGCAGATTACTGGAGCATGGGCAATCTGTTCTACTTACGGTAGTATATTTACTGAGTATATTTACTGAGATAGTTGGACGGTAAAGAGGGACAGAAAAACCAACAGAAAAGAAAAGGCTCCATCAGGATGGTGGTCTTGACTGCAGGGTGCATGTGGCTCCAAATGTTGCAGACTGAACCACGTTATTGTTGGGGCACCTTTACTGTTGTTTGACTTTTATACTTACGTAAGAATGTATATTTCTGTTCCCTGCAGGTGTGCGCAAAAGGATATTTCCTGAGTGAGCATAACATATGCTTACCGTGTAACTGCAAAGGCCACGCAGACTACTGTGAAGACATCACTGGTGTTTGTATAGTAAGTTTCCCATACCGATAATCTATTGTGCATTAAGGAATTCAAATGAGCAAAATAGTTTTATTCATTTCCATGAGCACAGACAAGGTTTTTTTTTATATTGGGATAATAAGAGTGTGATCAGTTGCAATATTTTCACTTTCAGAATTGCAAGGACCACAGTACCGGTGATTTCTGTGAAATGTGTGAAGATGGCTACATGCTGGTTCCTAGCCTAGGTAGACGCCACACCTGCCGACCCTGCGCCTGCCCCCTGTCGGTCCCCTCCAATAAGTAAGCCAGTGCGTTCTTGTGTCTCCAGCCAGAAGGTTGTGTGTTGGCAGGCACCGTGTCATTTCTGAAATACTTTCCCCTTGTTTGTCCGGGGCAGCTTTGCAGTGCACTGTGACAGAGGAAGTGGCAATCTACGCTGCAAGTGCCAAGAAGGCTACGCTGGACATATCTGTGAGAGGTCAGTGATTAGAAGGCTTTCAACAACCAATCAATGGCCTTATATTACATATTTTTAAAACACCAGGTTTTAGCCAGCCACTATAGAATGGCTGCAACAAGTATCTATGTAGCATCTGCTGCATCCTCCATCACTGCATAAATTACACACACAACTGTTTCCACTAATGTAGACCGATTTCTTTGTCGAGGATGATTACAGTGGTGATGCTAGGCAACAACCAAAATCCCGTGAGACTGTACTTAGTTTTGACATCATGTGTGCATTCGGGAGAAAAACATCTGTCATCCTAATACAGTGGTTTTCCTCGGTTTCTTATCCTTTTCTGTGCAAGCTGCATTAAAAATAGTAAAGCAAACTCCAGCTTTAAACAACACATACGGACAAATGAATCAAATGAAAAAGAGTTTTACTACTTGGACAAACACGTTCACCAGTGTGATGACATGCAGCAAATACTATAACACTGCAATTGGACAGAACGCAAAAAGATGATTTCTCTATTTGTGTTTTTCATAAGCTGCATTGAGCTGAGCTCTCTGAGCCACCGTACTTTAGCTACGACAGATGGCATCTCTTGATTCATCAGTTTACTCCCACATGTCCCACAGTAGTAGACATCAGAAGCCATTGTTGAATGCAAATATGAGGATTGGTCCACTGGAACCCTCAATTAACTAGAATCCATGTTGGGACATTGTCCGTCACCTGCATTTTTTTACCCATATCAGGTGTGCTCCAGGTTACTATGGCAACCCAATGGTGATTGGTAATTCCTGTAAGAGATGCGACTGTAACGGCAACTCCGACCCCAACCTGATCTTCAACGAGTGTCACAACGTGACGGGCCACTGCCAGCACTGCTGGGGAAACTCCGCTGGAGCCAACTGTGAGAGGTGTGCCCCAGGTTTCTACGGCGACGCCATCAGCGCCAAGAATTGCAGAGGTAGGGGAGCCACAAGTTAAGAGTATCAAAGAGCCACTCTGTTCCAAGATTATGCTCGAGTGAATGTATTGTTGCTTCTTAATTCTCCGGTGTGTGATGAAGATTCTTGCCAAATTCTCCCAGGTTAGTGTAGTACAGCGCAAGATTGTGTGACATTGTGTTAGAGTCAGCATATGAATAGTTGGTATGAATAGATTTTACTATTGTACCTATTGTACTAACATGCATTTCATGTGTTGTGTAATCCTGAAGCTGTACAGTGAAAAACACAGAACAAGGTCACAGTTGAGGTCTGAGGATTACCAGAAGAGTTCCTGCAAGTCCAAAAATAACCCTTTCCACAGTGTGCGTGACATCACCTGACCTCTATCGTTCTCATCGCATGTGCATGTGTCTTCTGTCTGTCTCAGAGTGCGAGTGCAATGAATGTGGCACCTCCTCATGCGACGACAGGACGGGAGTGTGTCACTGCAAGCCGGGCGTAACCGGACGACTGTGCGACCAGTGCGAGGTGAGAGGACCCATGTGACTCCGGCTCAGTCCAACTGGAATTTCCTCTGGGAGATTCTATGTGAGGCAGGGTTAAAGGAGCATTCTGGTTTATTACAACCTGGGTCTTATTTTCATAGGCTTGGCAACAGCATTGTACACGCCAGGTTCATTGTTAATATCGGGGGAATGTGGCAACATCACCAAAAAATAAGTCAGGTGTCAAAAGTAAAACTAGAAAAAGCTGAATATATTTTAAGGAAAATCAATCAAGTGTGATTGCTGCTTTTAAATTGTTTCAATTGTTTTTTTTTTTATTTTCTAAAAACCTTAACATTAAACAAGTTAAACTTTGTCAGTCAAAGTGGAAGTACTGGAGATAGTTGTAGTGTGAGCACTAAAACAGGAAGAGTTGATGTGTAAGCACCGAGAGCAGCTGATATCTCATTCGAGGTGTGAGGACCGGAATAAGTTCAACTGAAGAGTAAAAGATGAAAGCAGTTGAAAAGTCTAATATGTCTGAGCAGGAAACAAAGCAGTGAAATGATAACCCACACGGTTCATACTAAACCTCCGGCTAATGTATAGACTGACTTCCTTACTGCGTGCATGCACAGTTTTCCTGTGCAATGAGGGAGAAGAACCGACATTTTCACTTTTATCTCCAAATGATCTTGTCTTTTTTGCCCCATCTTTCTTTTCTGTGGCATGTTTCTCAATCTCAGCAGGAATTTTGTTCAATATCATAACAGATGAAGAAATAATGACCAAAACTACCAGAATAAGATAAAACTTGAATAAACTAGAATTATTCTTTAAATGATGAATAACAGTATGTTTCAAAATGTAACTTGAAGTCAGTTGCTGGGACCTAACAGTGTTTTTTTTATTCATGAAATCCAGGAGGGTTACTCGGGTTTCTCCAGCTGTCAGGGCTGTCGGAGGTGTGAATGCGGGCCAGCTTCTACTCGTTCCACCTGCCATCCTCTCACCCACAGCTGTCCGTGCCGCCCGGGAGCCGGAGGGCGTTACTGCGAGCGCTGCCTCGCAGGCTACTGGGACTACAGCCCTTCCGGCTGCCAGAGTAAGTCATCTCTCCATCATTCTACACGTCAAATATTCTCGTGCTCTCTTGAAAACACGTCCCCAGACCGTTTGTCGTCAACGCAGATGAGGCTTTCCTAAAGGATAAGGCTGTGCTCAGTACTCACGTTCCCACACCCACTACCACAGTAGTGCACATGATGTCAGAGAGGCATCTGCTGAGAGCTGTGACCCTGCGGTCGGAGTCTCTCTGCGGAGATGACATCACCGTCCAATCCAAATCTGTATACACACACACGCACAGCTGCTAAAACCATCAGTCCCACACAAAAGAAGCCACAGGACAGATGTGCAGGCCTCAAGCCAAGATACCATCTGTATAAAAAAACCCTGTGCTGAGCCGTTTCCAGCTGATCAAGAATTTAAGCTGATGTGTAGAGTTTTCTGTCTTACGGTGAAAACGTATCTGTGTCTTTTTTTTAGAGTGCGAGTGTGAGAGCGGCCACTGTGACATGCATACAGGAGAGTGTCTGTCAGAGGCCGTGACAGTCAACCTGTGCAACAGTGAGTTAACAACTATAACAGAAACGCTCTTACAACACAGGACAAAAGACAAATCGTTCGTCTCATCTGTAATCCACTTATCTACCTCGGTTGTAGGTTGTGACGAATGTACCTGGCATCTAATTGGAGACCTGAAGCTGTCCAATAAGACACTGGACCAGCTGAAAGTCGGAGTGTTGAACATCTCCACTGGCGCTGCTGCTAATGACAGGCTCAAATACTACAATTACACTGCTCTTCTGCTGCAGGTACATCAACACATAAAAAGAGAAATCAATTTGTGTTTAAGCAGGCGATAGTTTGTTCATATGTTAATGATCTTTACAAGGCCATAATACAGTTTGCGTGTGAGTTTTAGTTTGCTTTAAATGTGGTAAATAGTAGGAAATTTGAGATCCTGCATCACGGTGCGTTTTACGTGTAATGTGTGTCTTCATGCTACATTTTTGCCTTTTACCATTTCTAATCCATCATTTCTAATCCATTACATTGTGGGCTGTTACATGAATTGAATCTGCTTTGTTCCCAGACTCAGTTTCAAGGCTGGAAAAATAAGTCATCTGTGATGAAGGCCCAGACTGGGGAGCTGGAGGCCAGCACAGACATCGTGGCGGTAGAAATCAAACATCTGGGCGAACTGGTCAGCATCATCTTTCATTCACTGCGCATAAAACGTTTCTAAATGCTTTAGAAGTTTAAGCCAATGTTTTCAACTAGAAATACGTTATGCATTATCCTTCCGTACAGGTAACAATTAGATTAAAACCGCTACACTCAAAGCTGCATTTAAGTTGCTTAAAGCTGCATTGCTTCATCTCTATATGCTCCAATACTTTTGATAATGTACCACAGCGTATAGATCTGAACGTGAGTTGTTCCAGCTACTTAGATCTTACTAGAACTCAGCTGGGAGTTGCAACTTGGTGTTTAGACGTTAGGTTAGCCACTGATTAATGTGTTATTGATGGGTTTGTGTGGTGGTTTGCCAGGAAAGTGTTGTAAAGACTCTGGGGAACAGGCTGGATAAAGACACACTCCAGACCGTCACCCTGGCTGAGCAGCTCAGCACAAACCTCACTGATCTCAACATGCGCATCGAAGGTACCCGACTGCTCTGATTAAGTACTGGCTCTTGTTTGTCCGATCAGTGCTGTGAAGTTTTCTTACTAAACAGAATAAATCCCGATATCCGAGCCAAAAAGAGAGTAGTATTTACCCCGGACATGAGGTGCATCACTTACGTTAGTGGTCTTTCTTAAACAAATGTTTTATATAACTAGATTTTTTTTTGCAATTTGAATTAAAATAATGTTTTTTTTGTCAGGTAGAAAAATAGCTCAATTCTCCTTATTCTAGTATGTTAGGTGTGAAATAAATACTATGCCTAAAAAAAAATATAACCTGGTTGATGTGACGTGTTAGCCCTATAAGACCAGGGTTGCTAACACATTTATGTGTGTTTGTCTTTGTGTGCAGAGATGATCCATGACTGGGAGCTGTACAGTGTTCACCAGGATGTGGACCCAGAGGTGGTCAGACGGACCACCGAGGTGGCCCAGGGACTGGTGACCCGGATGAGGGAACTGGACCTGTCCCCGCGAGAGCCCATCGCCACCGACGAGTCGACTGAAGCCCATGACTGTGAGGAGATATGCTGATACACTCAACTGTATTTCAGTTAGAGACAAGCTAAGGAATCGATCATTTGTAGGAGTTTTATAGGATTTTAATATAAAGGCTTTGCTCTTTGAGAGAGCTCTTGAATATTCTGAGCAGCAACATAATTTGCATTGACTAGTATGTATAGTACCAGTCTCACCTTTTGAGTGGTAATGTATATGTATGTATACACAAACATCTTTAGATACACCATCTGTTTAGAGCCAATCACTAACCCATTTTCAATGTTAGCTAAGCTAACAGTTTAACACCATCGGTTGTTTTGGCCAAATTCCTACAGTAGCAAATTCCTAATTGTGTTTCCAGTGCTGAGGCACATCCGTCAGTTAGAGAAGAAGTTGACGACCACAAATGGCCGCCTCGGACCTATCAAAGAGGTCATGTCCCGCTTCACCACCAAGCTGTCAGACGCTGAGGGCTTCCTCCAGAAAGCAGCCAGCACCGTCCGGGAGACGGAGGACACGAATCGAGCCAGCGTACTCAAATTCCAGAGGAAAGAGGTGATTTCCCATGAACCCCACCACCACGCTGCCCTCTCTCATCTCTGCTCTCTTTATGGTTTTTTTTCAGTATGGATTCATTAGTATACAGCGTGTGTAAGGGGGTGCGCTGGCATGCAGTTGTTTCTCGATGTGCTCACAATATTTCAAACAATGTTGAGTTATGTTCGATCACACAGAGGCACCAAGCCTTAACCTCAACTGCATATTTGCTGATTCCTTCAAGGCTGCGTGTTGTTTTCTTGGCATGTCAGAGAAGTCTATTACTCTCGGTATTTAATTGCCAAAGAACAGAAAGGCAAAACCATCTGTGGGAGTTTGGGACCGTTACATTAGGAGGAGGCCTGCACAGGGGTAGAAGCAATGCTGCAACGCTTTTCCCAGGCTAATATCCACAACCTACACACAGAAACATGACTTTATTTTCCCATGGCACAACCCACTGCCAATTCACTGAATCGTGTACTGAACAGAAGAGATTCATCTCATCACACTTGGAGAGAAAACCAAAACACTGACAACCAAATATTTTTTCGTATACGTAGACAATGTAAACACTATGAGGAGTTATGGTATACCGTCCTGACCGTAGCCAGAGATGTAGCGTAGGTTAATGGTTGAGGTGCCAAAGGTGTTGGTTTGACTCCAACCTGGGACCTTTATTTCATTGGTTTTCTGTCCATCTCTACACTGGCATCAAACTGTCCGAAGCAATATTTGTATATTGTTAGAGATGGAGAGAAGAACTACCTTAAAGCTAATAGATATTTTTATATTTACAACAAGTCAGATGTTCATGTGTATTATGACAGTTCTGCTTAGATCTACAGAATGTTTTAAGATCTTTCGGCTCGTGAGTTGGTTTTACGGCAAGCAACTTTAGATTTAGGGTTCATCCTCACCAGTTTCATCAACCTTGAAAAGGCTCAGATAAGCCCAACGTTGGCTACCAGGCAGAGAAAATGAGCAACTAGCTGGTGAACATAGTGGAGCAGCTAAAGAGCAAGATATTAATTTTTTTTCCCCACGAGATCAAAACAGAGGTAAAAGAGCTAAAGCGGCCAGGTGGTCAGAAGCGTGACTCTAATTGAATGCTAATGTTGCATCTGCTGGATGTGTAAATTATACCACGTTTGCTTTATGCCACTGCAGACCATTTTCCAAAGCATGCAATTACCCTCCAAACAACCAATAATTTATATTCATTTCCATATGGTATAAAAAATAAACACGCATAGACATTAATATGATTAATTCATCAAGGTGAATCTTGTCTGCCTTTTTTTTTAATGTTATGTCATAGTAATATGGATCCACTTAAATCTTATTTGGTGTTTTACTTCTCTCTGACAGCAATAAAATCAGAAATGAGAGAAAAACCTGTCAGAGCCTGACCGGTAGGAAAACAGAAAAACATTTAATCAAACAAATATCTTCCTTAAAAAGTGGTTGCTGGAAATATAGATATGCATGATTAATAATAAATGATTTAAAACGCTGGTATGATCGTTCCAGTCCCCGAGTTGATATGAATGTTTAATATTGTTGATTTGTAACCGTGTAAAATGATGTGTGGTTGGAATTTGGATGCAGGAAGTTATAATCTATCCCTGACCGTCATGCCTGAGTTGACATTATGGGTGTGCTGTCCAGCAGAACATCTGCTGCTGAATTCTCGGTTGATCCGTGTGCCTGTCTCTGTGTGTGTATTTGTGTTGCACGTGTGTTATCAGGAGGGCAGATCTTCATGATCAGGACCTCTGCTGTAAATCAATGCCATGAATGGTGTACTAACCAAACACGGAGCCTCTCTTAATCTGGGGCTCTTTCCTCGCCTCAGCACGGACCGGTTGACACCAGCTGCAGTCGCAGTGTGCGCGCTGCTGGGTTACCGCAGCCAATCAAATGATCTCATCATTGTGACAAACTCAGTCATGCAGGGGTCAAAGTGGAGATGTGGTTTTGGTACTGTAAACATTCATCTCCGACAAGCATGTACCATCTAGGTGGCCCTGCTTACTAAACAGTATAGAAACTGATAATATATGATATGTATAATAATAATGTACATGATCATAAAGCCTCCTGAAAAGAACCTTTATGGTGTTATAAATCCTTCATACTATCTATTCATACATGTCATTGGTCAATGAGTCATTAAACTGTTTAGAGTAGGCTATAGCGGAGACTGTCATAAGCACGTAATTACTCTCACAGCCAGAAGGAGGAAACAAAAGTCCTGCACTCCAGCTTTAAAAAAGACATTAGAGTGATATCAGTCTACCCATCAAACTCGCAGCAAGAAAGCAAAAAGCCTATCTGCCAAAATGGCAAACTGTTCCTTTAAAAATAGTTTTTCAGTGTCCTGGTGGTTTAATCAGTGTCCCTGGTGTGAGTCTGTCTGGGGATCTTTATTGCATCCGACTCTGCCGTATCCAGTCTAACAAAAGATAAATAAACGCCCCACCCAAGCAAAATAATAGTGTTGCCTCAATTATGGCTAAATGTTACTGTTTATTTCCATGTTTCCCAGGCAAAGCAGCAGGGGCTGACAGAAGACCATGCTGCTATCAACGATACCCTGGAAACAGCCAGTGGCTTCATCTCTGAAGCAGAAAGGACCATAGCTGAGGTGGATGCTATGGTGCAGGTGAGGAACTCCTGATATTTCTGAAACCTGGGTCAAGGGTGAGACAGGAAAATCTATAGGTCCCTACTGTCTAACGATGCTCAGGCTTTCTTTATGGCTCACAGAATGGGGGAGTATGTATCATAATCTAATAGACTGTGATATGGGTTGCAATATCTCGGGGCATGCATTCAATTTATTCATGAAATGGAATCCCGGGACCCAGCCTGTGTCAAACTCTAAATCTGGCCAATTTGATTTAGAAGCAATTTGTGGATTGCTAGAGACTGAATAAGCAGCGTTCTCAAAAAGCTCTCCCTATTTAGTCAAGTAGCCCTCTATTGAATTACTCTATGGGGAATTACAATCATCCCGAGGTAACAATGTTAGCTTGGACGTGTCCTTAAGTGTGTGTGTGTGTAAGAGAGAGGGGGGGTGCAGTCCTTGGGATGTTAGTAGGAATAGCAGAGATCGTTATGTATGGGGCATACAGTAAGTGCAAACCAGTTGAATGTCTTTGCAAGTAGTAAGTCATGGGTGTATGCATGTGTTTGTTTGTTTGTTGTGTGCGTGCTCACAGAATGTGACCGAGTATCACGCAGCGATCGATGGCGCCAGCCAAAAGCTGACGGAGAAGACGGAGCAGCTCTCATTGGCTGACAGAGACCTGGTTCAGAGGGCCGAGGAGCACGCCGAGGAGCTGGAGGAACAGGCCAACAAACTGGAGGAGTGAGACGCCTTTCTGTATAATGTATTAGTCAGAAAGAGAAAAACCAATAGTCCATCAGTGAACTTTCTGATTTTCCTAACCTGCATAATACCTCCAAGTCCATTGGTTCCTACTAAAGACATGAAACTGAGGTCACAGGTCAGGTCACAGACAGATTGATTCATGTTTTTTTTAAAGGCTCAGTCGTTTATTATTACAGCTGGGCGGTGTGTAGTTTTTGGCAAATGTTACTGAAACAGGAGGGAAAAGTTTGTTGGGGGCTATTTTCAGCTGTAGATTAATAAAACTTTATTAGGCATTTAATATTTGCAGCAGAATGTTGTATGTGGGACTGGCATATTGATTTGTTTTCAATAGTTTTTGCATAACTGCACCAGACCAGACCAGAATAACATATCAAATGTGCAACAGATCACGGATATTTTTCATATGCTCTTCGTATATTATATATAATATGATGTATATGATGAGGAAATGACTCCAATTTAGATTTTGAAAACACATTGGTGAATTTGAAGAATACATCCTTAGCATACTTAGAGAAAATGTAAAGCTTTGTTTACTTTTTTTTTGACCACTTGGGGGCAGTAAAAAGTTGTAAACACAACATTAACATATTATTACTCTATTAAGTTTTAATGGAAAATGGGTTAGTAAAGAATTGCCTAATGATGACACAGAACAACGTTAGAACCATGAGTAAACCAAACAACAAAGATGCAGGCCATAAACAACAAAACAATGAGGCTTTTTCACCATGAGTAGCCAAGTTCACAATACACACAGTCATTTGATACCAATGTTGATTGAAACATATTGAATTAGTGCAGCTTTAAGTCTTCTTTTGAGACTCTTACTCTGCTGCTTCTGTCATCCTGTCTCCTCCAGGGATCTGAAAGAAAGCGATGCCAACGGCTTCGTGCAGAAGGCCATAAGTGCCGCCAACGTCTACAACAACATAGTGAAGTACATCGACGATGCTAATATCACCTCACTCACCACCCTGAACTTATCCCAAAGAGCTGAAGATGTACGTTAGATCACAGAAATGAGACATGCATGCACTGTAATTCCTGTTGACAATTCTGAAGCTTTGTCCTTTATGCTTTTTTGTTTTAGGCCATTACAGGGATCAACACGCAGCTCGGGTACCTGGTGTCGCAGAGCGTCAGTGTTTTCCAGGAGTCTGTTTCATTGCATTCAAAACAAAATGGTACAGTATTTTTAACAGAATGAGATCTCATTGATATGTAAGATCTCAGACGAGTCTTACATTTGCTTCATCTCTCTGTTGCAGACGTCGAAAACAAGGTGGAAGACACAATGACTTATGTCCGGGAGACCAAAGAGACCATCGATCAAAACAACAACAAACTTGCAGAAATAGTGCAGGACATGAGTGGAATTCAAAGAGGTATAACGATGTGTCCAGTACAGAGGGAGGTCAGCGGTGTGTTTGATCTACCATAGCACAGAGACTAGAAGCAGGCAGAAAGTTTCATTGAACTCTAATGGTATCCAGTAATGCAGATTGTTTTTACTCTCTAAAAACTGTTGATTATCCACATTAAAAATGATACGGTTTCCAGAAAGAAATGTTGCAGTTGAAATTTTTTATGTAATTCTTCAATTTTCAAACAAAATCCCAAACTATTTGTATGGATAACATTAGAGGAGGGTGAGATAGTATGTTTTTTTGCAATTTGGCTGAACTAAACCTTTAAGCATCAAGTTTTAGTGACAGTAGTTCATAACGGAATTTTCTCTGCGACTGTTTCCAGACAGAACACCACAGCGGCTGGAGTTTACCCTGGAGGTGGCTGAGGAGACTCTTAACCGCTCAGCAGAAGTTCTTCAGACCATCGCCCCCTTCAGCGACAAGGTGGCAGAATGGGCCGAAAACATGAAGAACAACAAATACTCCACAGATGACTATGAACAGGCCGTAGTCTCTGCCGAGGAAGCAGGTATCATAACTGCTGCAATGTTCTGGGCAACATCATACATATCTTGGATGTTTTAAAGATCATTGAATACCATATAACAGTAACACTTTACCCATGTGCTTTGCAGTGGACAACCTAAATGTACTTGTCCCTGAGCTGCTGGGCAAGTTGAAGGTGGTTGAGGAGAAGAAGCCTGTCAACAATGTGACCACCAACATCATAAGGATCAGAGAGCTCATAGCCCAGGCCAGGAGTGTGGCCAAGAAAGTGAGTTCAATACTTTTAACATTCCTTCATTTGTAAATGAAGGAATCCAGTAAAATTAATTTTTTAGAGGTTCATTTGTATGTCCTCGCATTTCCCAATCTGCACCTCATTTGATACACGGCTAGCGAAAGGTGACATTTGTCAGCTTAGAATTCCAGTACGAAACTTGTAGCAGCAGGCTACTTTTTGCCAACGTCAAGCCCTGACTAGCAGTAAGCTAGCTAACAAACACCGTACACAGTTAGCTCTAGCAGGTAGTTATGAACATGTATGTATGTATGAACCAAATCAAAGCAGACACTAGACACATTTAAGATCTGTTACGTTTGTACATGGGCAAAGCTGCACTCATAACAAACTGTGTCTATGCAGGGTTTAGACGGCCGTACCAACATATTAACAGTTTGAGCTGTCTTACCAAATCACAACATGCTAAAAGCTAATTATTCAGTTTAAACTGACGGGGAGAACTTGTTGATCTCACTAGAAGCTCTCAGTCATTCTGCTTTGTTTTCTACCACAGGTCCAAGTCTCCATGAAGTTCGATGGTCAGTCCTCAGTGGAGGTTCATCCTCACACCAACCTGGAAGAACTGAAGATGGTGACATCCATCAGCTTGTTTATGAGAGTGGACCCTGACAAGGATCCCATAGAGGACCGCTTCATCTTTTACCTAGGAGACAGAAATGTGAGCAATCCAGGGAAATAATATAGCTCAAAACCAATTAGTTCACAACACTAAAATAGTGTGTATGACTTGTCCCTTCCGCCCTCATTCAAATATGTACTAGGTAGCAGCAGGGGGGGGGTTTACTGCAGTTGAAAACTTCACAAACTAGCACCCAGAGGACGAGGGTAAAGATAAAAGGCAGGGATTGTTGTGATCATGGGAGCAGGAATGACAGCCTTTGAAAGCGCACAGCTGCCCCTTTCAAAAGGTCTCCAAGAGACGCCGGTGACGATAATGCATGTGTGCGCCTTCAAAGTTATTTCAGTTCATTTACATAAATACCATTAGCCCCCGCCCATCGGGGCACAGAAACAGTGCGTCTACCCAGTGTGAGGCCTCTCTGTTCTCATTAACTGCACTTCACCTTGGTGATTTCCCTTCCACTATAATCTATGCAGTGATGTTTGTGTACGGCTTTTCAGAGCAGAATAATCCGCCTCAGCATGAACCCCCTTCCGTAGTCACAAATGAAGGATGTTTATGTGTTTGTACCACTATATTTCAAGGTGAAATTACATCATATGATAACAACAAATAAGTTAATTGATGAATAGTTTAGTTGCGGTGTTTATGGCATAATTAACTCATCAAGATGCACCTTTCTATGATGCTTTACGTTGTAGGGTAGCAAAGACTACATCGGACTGGCCATCAAGAATGACAACCTGGTGTACGTGTACAACCTCGGGGGCGAAGATGTTGAGATCTCACTGGGTTCAAAGCCTGTCAGCCAATGGCCTGCAGTCTTCAACTACATCAAAGTAGAAAGGTACTGTCCATTCGTGAGCTTCAGATATTAACATTGTCTTACATAGCGTCCTCAAAGCCAAGCTGGTGGTGAGATAACTTTGGTTAGTCATGCTTCTTTGTGTTCCCTGCCATCAGACTGGGCAGACACGGAAAAGTGTTCCTGACCATCCCCAGTCAGACCTCCACAGACGAGCAGAAGTTCATTCAGAAAGGCGAGGCTCCGGGCTCTGACTCACTATTTGACATTGATCCCAAGGATATAGTGTTCTTTGTCGGCGGTGTCCCACCAAATGTCAGGGTAATGTATTTTATAAATAGTCCTTATCCTAATGCAAATGAATCCCTATTTAATCATCTGGTTTTTTGCTGCCAAATATTGACATATTACACATTTTTTTCAACCTAGCTCCCACCTCCTCTGAGTCTTGCTCCTTTTGTGGGCTGCATTGAGTTGGCCTCGCTGAACAATGAAGTGATCAGTCTATACAATTTCAAAAAGACTCACAAAATGGATATGGCTGCATCAGTGCCGTGCCCCAGGTACACTATTTGTCTTGGTTTTTTTAAAGATTTGTATGTTATATTTGCCTAGTTGATAGTATGACAGCATAGAAACATGGGGTGTAAAAATCTGCTGTTGGCAACCATTGTTGAAGTATGATCCCGGATGTGTCTGTGAACTGATATGATGTGACAAACTGCTGCTTAACTATCCTATTACATTCCTCCACCTGCTCTCAGGTACAAGTTGGCATTCTCCCAGAGTCGTATTGCCAGCTATCTGTTCGATGGAACTGGCTATGCATTCATCAGTAATATTGAGCGGAGGGGGAAATTTGGTATCGTTACAAGATTTGATATTTCAGTGCGAACAGTCGCAAACGATGGCGTTCTTTTCGTCATGGTCAATGAGGTAAGTGCTTTTCCCAGGCTATCTTGAACCTTACGCTAAAGACCCTTTTCAACATTTAGCACAAGTCTTGCGAAATATATGTTTTTACCACCAAGCTTACCGTTCCCAGTTAACCGATGTTAACCTCTTCTTTTCAGAGTAAATTCTTCCTGTTAGAATTAAAGAATGGCTTCCTGCGCCTGACGTACGACTTTGGCTTCAGCAAAGGACCAAACCTTTTTGAGAGTAACTTACCGAAGCTACAAATAAATGATGCAAAATATCACGAGGTAGGTTTCTCTCTTCTCATTTAGTTGTTTGAACGTGAGAGTGAACTTTTTTTGTGACATTGCTATAACTGTTGTTGCTGGGCCGTTTGCACAGGTGTCAGTGATTTATCATCAGTCAAAGAAGGTTATCCTACTGGTGGACAAGAGCCATATTAAATCTATAGAGAATCAGAAAACTATGCTGCCCTTCTCAGATATCTACATAGGTGGCGCTCCCTCCCATGTTCTCAAATCCAGGTAAGTTCAATATTCTTGCAGCCAAACACACTACACTCAATGCAGCAGCTACCTTCCTTTTCTAAGAACTGCATTTCTGAAGAAAAAATACTGGAGTTACATTCAAAAGATGGCCAGAAACACACAAATGCTAATGTTGCTAGCTGCGTCTGCTGTTATGTAAATAACCAACAGTTTGCTAACACGTTAGCTATAATATATTTATATGGATGTGATTTGTTTTTTAAGGAGCCAAAAAAAAAAGTTAGCAAATGATGACTTTAGCTTATAATAAATAATTTGTCTTGGGTATAAACCCTTAAATATCAACACCAGTTTCATGTATGTGCATTACCCATGGTGCAACGGTCTGCTAACCTAGCTTAGCATAAAGGTAAAAGCAGCAGTAGAAAGCTAACAAGGCTCTCACCAGTGTTAGAAAATATGCCTACCAGCACTTCTACATATTTTTATTTCAACGTATAACTTCACATAGAGCTAGCTAGTAGCTTTAAAATCGCACTATAACACAGTGACAGCATGCCTATCACCACAGGCCTGAGCTGTCTGCTGTGGTCGGCCTGAGAGGCTGTGTAAAAGGTTTCCAGTTCCAGAAAAAAGACTTCAACCTCCTGGAGGAGCCTGGCACAATTGGCATCAGCAGCGGCTGCCCTGAGGAGTCTTTCGTAAGTGTTCCCTGCACCACTTCACACACTGTCGGTGATAATGCACTGCATATGTCTCTGTGGAGTCAATACCAAATATGGGCGAAGAGTAGCAGTGGCACACAAACTCTCACAAACGCACGTCTGCACACACAAAATGTGTGATGAAAGTATGATGTGTTTTTATTGTAACAGATGTCCCGTAAAGCCTATTTCTCTGGAGAGAGCTACCTGGGATCCACAGCAAAGATTTCATTCTTTGACAACTTTGAAGGAGGCTTCAACTTTAGAACAGTGCAGCCCAGCGGACTCCTGTTCTACCACACTGAAGGGGTACATGCAAATCATCACACCTTTTTTTTTTTTAGTGCAGTTTCAAGGTTCAACCACGACAATCACAAATGTCTTTTGATCTTAAATCAGGAAAAATCAAGAAGTGACTTTGCTTTGTGATATCAAAGTAATCTAGTAGTAAAATCCTGTCTCCTATTTTCTCCCATATTAGTCTGATGAGTTCAGCATTTCCCTGGAGAATGGAGCAGTGGTGCTGAACACCAGAGGAACAAGAGTCAAATCACACAAGAAACAATACAATGATGGAAGGACACACTTCTTAATGGCCTCGGTTAACAATCTTAAGTAAGCATTTCACTATATGCATACATGCTACAACAACTATACTGGTAGACCTGGAAGAGGCTGGCTTTTCTACACATTTAGGGGTAGCAGCAGCCACTGTGCTGTAGAGATATGTGACAATTGCTAAATGCTAATACACAGACTACATGAGCATGTTTGACTCAAGTTTAGTTGACCACTCACTGCTCATACCTGACCATGTAAGTGTACTGGATTGAGGTTCAAGGGTTTTTTTTGTGTTTTATCTTATAGATTCAACTTATTATTTCTAAAAGGAAGAGTGTTACTTCGTCTTTGACATAGTCATATCCTCGATTTTCCATTTCGAGTTGATTTGTGTGATTATGTGATTACAGCAGCGGTCAAATTATCTTATCATTTGTAAAAAATATTAATATTGATAATGTATGGAGGAGGCTATGTGTTGCTATCATTTGAACACTAAGGTCAGATATTTTCTCATCCTACACATAGCGGCTTTAACATTTGTAATGAAGGTCAATCGTATAGCCCAGATCCACATACAGTAAGTTCCATTACATAATGAAACATTTAAACAGACATTATATGAAAGAAATATGCTGTGCTGTTTATGGTGAGGTATCCCTTTAATATCTCTAGGTAATTATGGGTAATATTGCAAAACAATGAGTGGGAACAACTAAATGTGATTTTATATATATCATGATTGAATATTTTGTATTTATATCACAGACATGTAGCTGAGCTATACATGCGCAAGGCTCAAAAGTGTCAGAATTGAGTGAGTGACTGTTTGAATTGTTCACCTGAGGTATTCGCTGTTGGTGGACGACAAAGACAAGCAGGAGAAGAAACGTCCGTCATCAGCCTCACAGTCCTCTCCAGTTTCTGTACGGAGCTTCTACTACGGAGGCTCTCCGAGCAGCAGCTTCAAGAACTTCACAGGCTGCATCAGCTACGCCTATATTAACAGGTAAATTACCACTGAACAGAAGAAACCGGTTCATCACACAGG
This sequence comes from Pampus argenteus, assembly GCA_036937835.1. NCBI lineage: Eukaryota > Metazoa > Chordata > Actinopteri > Scombriformes > Stromateidae > Pampus > Pampus argenteus. The sequence continues at coordinate 16,228,377 of CM072876.1, read as the reverse complement.
CCGTATGAAGCCAAACTATCTGGTTCGTGTAGCTTTCCAAATAAAGATTTGGCTCCACTCTCCCTCTATGTGGTGGAAGAGACTCTCAAATAAAGCTGTGAGCTGGAGTGGTTGAGAATGTGGAGTTTGTTGCTATGGAGATTGTCTGAGAGCGTCTCTGCAGCTTTTACGTGTTTGACACTCTTGCACTTTGTCTCTGTCACTTTCTATCTCTGTCTCCATAGACAAGACCGGGACATTGAGGCAGAGGACTTTCAGCGCTACACAGAGAAGGTCCAGACCTCCCTGCAGGACTGTCCAGTCCAGAGACCCCCTGCTGCTCTACTGTCAAGGCACAGGGATAATGCTTCTAGAGCCAAACAGAGCCAATCACAGAAGGTAAAAAAAGTTGGCTTTACATTAACACACTGGCTTTTTGGGTGCAAATTTGACCATCCTGACCTTAAATATATACTCTCATAGGTTAGCAGTGGTAAGTCCAACCTCCCTCTAGGCCTGATGGATCTTAAAAGTGATGACCAGGAGCCATCAGAGCTGAACATCGCGCCCTGCTACCTCTCCTCAAGTCCCAGAGCAAGCCGCCAAGCCTACCACTACGGCGGCATCTCCAGCAGCAGGCAGCACTACACAGACCTCCCAGAGTCACTTTCTGTGAGGTATGTTAAGGTCAAGTCTGTTCAAGAGCCCGCTCTGCATGTCTTCCCTCAAGAGAAAACAGGACTAAATGCACCTTCCACCTCCCAGGTCACACTTCTCCCTGTCCCTGAAGACCCAGTCATCCTCTGGGCTCATCTTTTATGTATCTGATGCCCAAGAGGACAACTTCATGGCTCTCTTCCTGGCTCAAGGAAAGCTCATATACACCTTCAACGTCGCAGATCAAAGAGTCAAAATTAGGAGCGAGGAGAAATACAACGATGGTGCATGGCATGATGTAAGTTCATGAACTTATTCCGTCGGTCGGTACTGGATGTGTTCATGGGTGGATGTGTGTTTAGTTAGTTTTCTCTTCTCTCGCTGAAGGTTATTTTTGTCCGTGATGGGAACACGGGGCGATTAATAATCGACGGGCTCACGGTGCTGGAAGACAGAGCTCGGGGAAGCAACGTCTCCTGGCATGTCAGCAGTCCCCTCTATGTTGGAGGAGTTCCTCCAGGGAGAGCTCAAAAGAATATTCAGGTATGGGATACGGTGTATATGTTGAAAAGATTTAACATTAAAAACATGCACAGCAGGGATCATTTGAAACACATGAATTATTCTATCATGGACTCTGAATAAAACGGTAACGGTAGAACAAGCCTTCTACACTCTGTCATTTACAACCCTTTGTTTTTTCCCCCCGGAACATATATGGTCACATCAGCAGACTTCCAGCTGGGCTTAGCTCAGACTGCTTCCCACAGACAACAGGAAACCACCATTGTGACCCTTTCCCCTTTAGAACTCAACAGGAAGGCATCTTTTTTTTTAAAGTTGGATTTATTTATTCTTTTGGCCACATAGGGGGGAACGAAACCCTCACAGGAAACAAATGAGCAACATGAGCATTTATTTGGAGTCATGTTTCTAGCTACCTGATGAATGTAAGTCACCATATTCACCAGCTAGTTGCCAGCTGTGTCCGTCTGCTGTTTAGTGCTGGGCAGCTAGTGTACGGTTGGTTTTGATTTGTGCCGTATATTTTCTTAAGAATAGCTCCATGTTGTTTATTTCTACCTCTACTCCTTTTCCTTGCACATCCTTTCAGAGAAACTCTGCAAACAGCTTTACTGGCTGTGTGAAGAACCTCCAGCTCGATGGACAGCGGTTGTCCTCCGTGTCAGAGACGTTTGGGGTGACTCCGTGCTTTGAGGGACACTCTGAGGCGGGAACATACTTCTCAGAGGACGGAGGATACGTCATACTGGGTGCGTTTCTAGTAGTTTCTGGGAAAAACAGTTTTAACTCTGCTTTAAGCTCAAACCGAGGAATTCCATATTTAATGGTTTGCAAAGTGTTATTTCGTACAGTCACAAGCATCTGCAACTGTTTGCAAGCTGAGCATCTGATATATTACATGCCTCATTAGATATTCCCCAATGGTCTTTCACTAATGTGCGCAGAGAGACTTTGGTTAAGCAAGGGAACACGATACCCTCAGTGCAGCTGTGGTGAGATTGTGTCTCTGGTGCTGGGGAAAATGTAGGAGGATGGCGAGGGCCCCGAGGCCTTGGGAAATGAGCTGCAGCTGTTGAACGGGTCGAGTAATTTCCCACGTGTTTGAACCACATAGAAACGCGTTTGATTAATGCGGCAAAAAGATGAAGTCCAGAATGGATCAGGTACCCAGAACTCACTCCATTTTGCTCTCTCTGCCTCCCTTCCACAGATGAAACATTTGCCCTTGGGCTGAGGTTTGAGCTGGTGATGGAGGTGCGCCCCCGTGTGGCATCTGGGGTGCTACTGCATGTGCGCACAGCAGAGGACTATTTCACTATGTACATTCATCAAGGGGAAGTAAGTCAATGGCACAATTATCTAGCAGGCTGTACACAAAAACAATGTCAGTTTATGTTGAACAAACTGAAATGTTTCTCGTCTTTTAAAAACCTGGACATATTCCAGAGGATTAAATATTGCGTAAAATATTAAATATTGTGTTTATTTCAGGTGGTGGTTGTTGTGAACGACGGGACACACGAGTTCTTTACAAAGGTGTCTCCGAAACAGGGTCTGTGTGCTGGACACTGGCACAGAATCACTGGTGAGGATGAGTTAAATAATTATATGGTGTAACTAAAATGTGGAATTATCACAAATATCACGCTGTGAACCACAACATCTCCTGTACATTTTTGAATAGTAGAATAATAAAATATCTGAGAAATTGATTTCATTTTTAACCAATGACTGTTCAGAATTAGGTTGCCTCAGATCTGATTTATAATCTGGATATATCTGAGAATTATCCCAATTAATAATTACAATTACAGCTATTAAATCGATGCATTCTGTCCTTGATCACAGTGATCCGAGATGCTAACGTTGTTCAGCTGGACGTGGACTCTGAGGTCAACCATGTGGTGGGACCCCTGAATCCCAGAGCCACGGATACCAGAAAGCCAGTGTTCATCGGTGGAGCTCCAGGTTAGCCGGCAGCACAAAAACCTCCAGAATGACTCGGACCGTTATACCAATGCCACACCTCTCTAATCACTCTTCCTCCTCCTTTCAGATCTTTTCCTCCCAGAGAGCATCGCCACCAGGAAGGCCTATGTGGGCTGTATGAGGAACCTGACAATAAATAACAGCCGAGTGAGCTTCAGCAAAGCTGCTCTGGTCAGTGGAGCGGTCGGCGTCGGAACCTGTCCGGCTGCGTAACCCGTCTGTCAACACAACCGATATCCCCAATACAGCACTGACCAAACACATTAAAAAAACCTCTTTCAGTTAAACATAACCATTAAGAGAAGTATCGTCACTGTTTTCAGTATTTGGCAGGTGTTTGTTCATATTTTTGTCTTTGATTTGTTGACTCTTGTTTATTGTTTTACATGGAAATGTTCCCTGCCAAGAATATGACCAAAATGTTCTAATTTAAAAATGGAAAATATAAAAAGTAAATCTTGAATTTATCATTTATAAGAGAATGTCCAGAACCATCATGAATAAATTTAGCTTTCCTTTATTTTTTACAGACACATTTGATGTTAGTTCTGTTTGATGAAGTTCTATGTTCCACCCCCTCACTTTATAATCTCAATGGCACATTTTTTTCTACAATTTCTTGTTCTAGATCTTCTTTTTGTACTGTTGTATTTCTGATAAATAAATAATATTTCACATCCATGTTTCATATCTATGTTGTTGTAAAAACTTATTTTTGTTTCTTGTGCTGTGACATAGAGAGTATGTTAGACAACACTACCCTCTACTGTATACTGTGGACCAAAGAGTGGAGGATGCATAACTTTCCTCTGATGTGAAACGTGGAAGTAATATGATACTTTCCCTATATTTGCCTCCATAGTTTCTTTAGACAGGATTAATTATTGTGTCTGGTTAATTCATTGGCTCTAGAGTAATATTTATCTCAGATAGATAGTAATATATATATAAACAGTACAATATTAATGCAAACCAATTTTCAGTGTTTTAGGACCTGAAATATCAGATATATCTTCTTACTAAATCCATTTAATAGCGGCTGTTCTCATCATTGCACAAGTTAAAAATAAAGCCATATTTATTTATATTCAGCAGCAAGATTTAAAAATACAAAAATCTATGTGAGAAACACGTCAAGCTGTTTAAAGTGATAACCACGAAGCAGATTTGTATTTATTTTGACATAAAGACAAAACTAACGAGGTAAAGTGAGGTAATCCGCTTGAACTGTCGGTGATTTCTGTTGCCGCAGTGTACGTCTTACGTCACCACGTCACTACGCCGTCATTTACGTCGTTTCCACGCAAATACGTCATCATCCCTCGACCAAACACAACAGAAGCGCGAAGTTTTCAAAAGTTTTGTTGAAAAAAGATGTTCTCATCGATAAGTTGAGTTAAATGTTAACATTAACTATGACTTAGGTCGATACTATAGAGGGCTCTGTGAGCTGCAGCAGCCATGACACAGTCGGTTGTTGTCCAGGGTGAGTAAACTAACGCAGCTAACGTTAGCATTTAGATAGCTAGCGTTAGCCATTAGCTGTGTTTTGTGATAATAAACATTAAAGTCGTGTCTTTCAGTTGGACAGTGTGGTAACCAGGTCGGATGCAGGTTTTGGGATCTTGCTTTGCGCGAACATGCCCACGTCAATAAAGTAAGTGCAACTAGCTACAAACTCGCAGTAGACGAATACGACGTAACACTGATTCACTTCAAGACACTGTATACAGTAGTATAGTTGTGTACCTGAGACCACTCCTCAGCTGTCCTCCTTCACACAGTGCCCACTCCCACACACACATTCCTTTCCTAGCCAGAATTAGGAAGTTCAAGTGGGTACAGTCACTGCTTCCACAGAATATCACACACACAGTACCCACGCACAATATCATCCAGGTCCATTTCACTGGGGTTAGAAACCTCCTTTACAAGAGAGATCTAGTCACATTTGTGGATGAAGTCTTTAGTTTTACATTAGTCATATTGAAAATTATTTTACAATATTTAATATGTGAAACATAATTTTACATAATTAGTTTACATCCTACATAGACCTTTAAATTCTTACCATGTAAAAAGAGGATAGTTCCACTCACGTTACTGCACAAAGCTTTTAACCAGTAATCTGAATTTGAAAAAGCAGAGAATGCTGACACAAATCTCTGTCTCAAGCAGTTAAACCTTTGCTATAATGCATAGTGAATATTATGTATTTTTGTTGTTGTTGTTATTTTTTTAGTTTTGGCGAGAATTCATCTCTTTCATCTTTTTAAACTTTTTTGTTTAAAAAAAAAAAAAATCTTATTGCACAGAAAAACAAACTCATTGTCTGATGTTTCATCATAATATTTCAGGCTTGTTTTTGAAAATGCAGTATGTCACTTCATTCCTGTATCTCATCAGTTAACTTAGTAAACACTGTTAATATTCCAAATAGAAATTGCCAAAAATACGAAAATATTTCAATTTAATCAAGAGACGCCTTTTCTTGTCTCGTCCTTTAAAACCAGACAGATGTTCATCACCTACCTGTCTCACCACTAATGTCCTGTTTTTTTCTTTTATTCAGAAAGGATTGTATGATGAGGCCCTCAGTAGCTTTTTCCAGAATGTGGACTCAAGGTAGGCGCTCCTGTTTTCATTCAGTATCTGCTACATGGGTTGAGACATGTGCCTTCCACTCAGTGGTTCAGATGTAGCCTAACCATAATCATTTCACATGTGGTACTTTGTTTTTTTCCAGGAGAAGTAATGGGAGATCATGTGGTGTTGGTGGGAAAATCCAACATCTGAAGGCTCGGGTAAGTTCTGCCAATTACTATAAAACAGCTTGAGAAGTCATTGTGTTATCTGTTGGTCTTCACAGGGGTAAGTAAAAGCTTATTTTAGAGTAGGGGTCAGTGTTGGATTCTGGCATCCATTGGTTAGGGGTTACAGAATGATGGCAGGGGGTGACAGGCATGTGTTTAGTGTATAATAGCACTGATATCTATTTGCTGGCCTCATACTCTCATATCTGAATCCACAGGCGGTGTTGGTGGACATGGAGGAGGGTGTGGTCAATGAGATCCTGCAGGGCCCTTTGAGAGAGGTGTTCGACAGCACTCAGCTCCTCACAGACGTGTCCGGTTCAGGCAACAACTGGTAAGAGAGACGCTAGCCACAGGACATCTGCACACAGAAACAACTGTTGCAAATCACTCATTCACAAGTGCCATTACATTACACAGAGTTCCAATAGCGTGGTGTTCAGGAGTTGGATCAAATAAACTGAATTTCCAAAAGAATGTATAGAAAGTGTTAACTAATTATATTTGCTTTACTGAAACCTGGTTCTTTTACACAGCCACCATATTTCATATTTCCAAAAATATAACATGGCAAAGAAACAAAGACGGCAGTTGCTTATTAGCTTCTCTTACAAAAAGGTAACAGAAATAGACTCATGACTCATTTTCACACACATTGTTTTACACCATCATCATTCAATAACATATGTCTTCCTGTACAGGGCGGTTGGACACATGACGTATGGCTCAGCCTACAGGGAGCAGATAGTGGATAAACTGAGGAAGGCAGCAGAACACTGTGACTGTCTGCAGTGCTTCTTTCTCATCCACTCGATGGGAGGAGGTAAGCACGGAAGCATGAAGAAGGTGCCCAATACGTTGTTTTTTATAGCTTAGGTTTCTCAATTCTGCAGCTATCCAACTATGTGTATACATGCCCAAGACATGTGGTTTCTTTAGAGGATATTGAAGTGGGATAATGAGGTTCTCCGATATTATACAATGATTATATAAGACATTAAAGAAATGTTCTTGCAGAAAGTAAATGCATTAATTGTGGATTTGAGGTACGGGCTCTGGCCTGGGCACCAGAGTGCTGAGTCTGCTGGAGGAGGAGTTCCCCGAGGTGTGTCGAATCGTCACCTCCCTCTATCCGTCTGCGGAGGACGACGTCATCACCTCTCCCTACAACAGCGTCCTGGCCATGAGAGAGCTCACAGAGCACGCTGACTGTGTCCTGCCTGTAGAAAATCAGGTTTGTGCATCTGTGAACACTTTATCTTCCCCACTGCACATACATCGGAATCAGTCGTTTCAACAACTTTTAGTTCTCCCTCGCTTCTCCTCCTGCAGTCATTGGTCGAGATTGTGAACAAGATCAAACACATGTCTCACGGTGGAAAGCCAGGGGCGGTGATCAAGAGAGACAGCAGCATCATCTCTGGGCAGGGCGGGCTCAGTGGGGCTGAGAAGCCCTTTGATGCCATGAATAACATTGTGGCCAACCTGTTGCTCAATATTACCAGGTATAGTATTACTGTCTGCTCAAATACAGTAGACCCCTGTCTGCTGAGGGAGGGGGGCTGTCTCACAGTGTTTATTTTACTACTAGACATGCTCGCATGCTTTTGGCACCGCCGCTGTTTTATGCGTAGCCTTGAGTCGTAATCTATTTAATTTCATATTTTATAAACACATTAAATGCAGCACAGCTTTCTTTTGTGATGCCAGAATGTCTAAAATATTAATACAGCTCTTACACAACTATAAAATAATACTCCCAAACTACTGAGATGTATATGAAAATACAGAATCCTAGGCTTGTCTCGAAAAGTCTTAAAAAAGCATTGGTTTATTTCCCGTTGTATGTAGTTGTCGGATTTCATTAGATGTTGTATCCAGATTATATATATATATATATATATATATATATATATATATATATATTATTAGTTAGTTATATTATCAGGATTGATTGTAATGTACAGCTATTTAAGTTATTTATGTAAAATTATGACATATACATGTCCTATAATAAATAAATGTTGGCCTTATTGTTCCTACTGGGTTTTTCCATCATTCTTTGACCACTTTGGTCGGTTTCAAAATGTATGAAAATTGCATTCTAAGTGTAATTATTAAACAATGCAGAAATCCTAAATTAATTTAAATGCCACAATAAATATGGGTGAACTCTGCTGGCGTTTGGCGTTGTGATGGGATGAAGAGCGTTTTATACTCATCAACCACTTGAGAAGCATTTGTTTATCCACTCATCTATTTAGGGTTTTCTTTCATTTGTCAGCCATCTGTAGTTTTTAGTCAGACATGAGTGAACTTGTGACTTGCCGTAAAGGTGCCGTGTGGAGTTTTTCCTCCACCAGTAGTGCTACTGGAACACATATGGGTCTTTATTTTGCTTCTTCTCATGTATAGACACCTTTTTAAATTTAAACATATTAGAATGAGAGAATGTAAATGTGAATCCTTTATCATTAGTTTTAATTTAATTTCCAGTGTTGTACATCTTCTAGGCTATTCATATTTGTATGGGGTCAACATACTGTCCTGTTAAGATGCTGGTGGGTGTATTTTTGCTATTATTTATTTATTTATTTTTAAAGGAGAGAGAGAGATATTGGTCAAGTAAATATCTAGACAAGAAAATAACACTATTCATTCATTACACAATGAGGCTAAAGTCGTATAAATGAGTTTTTCTATGCATGTAAAAGTTGCTCATTGTTAACTATAACTAGCCTGTGTTGACATTGTGTCGCAGCTCAGCCCGTTTTGAGGGGTCCCTCAACATGGATCTGAATGAGATCGCCATGAACCTGGTCCCCTTTCCTCGATTACACTACCTGGTGCCCAGCCTCACCCCTCTCTACACACTGGCTGATGTCAGTGTCCCCACCAGAAGGTTTGCTGTTTCTATTATTCTTTTCTTTTTTTTTGATTCCCTGCAGGGTTCCAGGTATTACGTTTACATGAACTCCACCATCCTCTCCACACATGGCTTCTGTTGATTTGTAAAGATTAGTGATGACTTTAATAGTTGCGCAGTTGTGCTTTATCAGTGTACGGGAGGAAAAGGTGACAGCCGCTGTCACCTTTACCTCCAGCACACTGCACAATAATGGTTTCAGTACGCAGGAGGAAGATAAATAAAACCATCAATGACTTTTCTGTTTTGTTTATCAGCACTTTTATTGCCGCGTTTGATGCTGCTTTTATTGCGGCACTGTTCGTAAACAATCAGTTCAGTATATGAATAAACACTTATGTATCGGGGTATGTATATATCGGCGACTTATAGTCCGGTGCGGTTTATATGTGACAAAATATATATTTCATTCAAATTTTAGTGGGTGCGCCTTATATTTAGGTGCGCTCTATAATCCGGAAAATACGGTAGTTTATAATTATAACTTTGAATTGAATTTTTTTAACTGACTTCTGTAGAAATAAGATGGTTCCACTTTTAGTCAATAACAAATTATTGTGCAGCTCTAATTATAGACATCAGTCAAGACCTGAAGACCTAAATGATCAAGTCTATTATTTTTGGCTCTTATCAGCACCAGAGATTTTCAAACACCACAAAGCCAACTTTCATTTTAAGCAATCGAGATGGTGGCAACTCGAAGTTTCGTACCGCAGGCTCGTGACAGGAAAAACAACATTTGACCCACCACCCGAGCACCCGCCCACCCCCCTTCCCCGACAAGTCCATGAAAGTGGCTTTGTGTGAGCCTCGTCTGCTCGAGTGGAGCTGCTCATTGGTCAACAGGACCGGCGCTTGTTCTCCCATGTGATGTGAATGTATGTGACTGTATGAATGCAGAAAAGGGTGTTGCTTAAAAAATATCTTGCCTGCTCAGCAGAACCTCCCTGGATAAATAAAGGTTGAAAGGTTCTTTCTCAGATGTTGCCCCTGTGGCCCCCACAGTCTAACTCAGCTGTAGCTGAAGTCTCTGCCAGAGCTTTTCCGTTGCTATAGCCAGAAAATAGAGACAATTTGTGCATGCATTCATCAGGATGCAAAAACTTAAGATTATCTAGAAAGAAGTCATCTTTCACAATGTGATATTTACCACTGTGTCTTCTCTCACTGTGCCCCCACCCCCCACCCACAGACTGGATCAGATGTTCAGTGACGCCTTCAGTAAAGACCACCAGCTCATCCGGGCCGACCCAAAGCACAGCCTCTACCTGGCCTGCGCCCTCATGGTCAGGGGCAACGTTCAGGTGTCTGACCTCCGCAGGAACATTGAAAGGTCAGAGCAGCGTCCTCGCGCTCCCCACCTGTCCTCTGCTCTCCCTGCAGACCTCGTTTTCATGAAGTACATCGTCAAGAGAAATGAAAACAGAAGCTGGTGTGAGAGCTCATAGCTGGGCGTGACCATGGTGGAAAAAAAAAAAGAAGCTCAGAAATATCACCCAGCACATTCAATCACTGCTTTATTGATGCATGTTTTACTATTGGTTATGTCTTTATTTTTCTCATAAAACATATAAAAAGTCATCTACAGTACATACTTTGCCCTGTAACCTTTAGTAGTGCTAACAAGAAGTGATGATGGCAAGCAATTTTTTGTTTGCCATTTATCAAACAAGCAAGCAATTAGAACACGTGACTTCACATGAAGTTACCAACAGTTTTAAATGTTTGTAACCCCCCCTCCTCCTTCCTGTAGGCTGAGGCCTTCGCTGCCTTTTGTCTCATGGAACCAGGAAGGCTGGAAGACGGGTCTGTGTTCAGTGCCTCCTGTGGGTCACTCTCACTCCCTGTTGGCTCTGGCCAACAACACCTGTGTGAAGCCCACATTTATGGAGCTGAGAGAACGCTTTTCCAAGCTCTACAGGAAGAAGGTGCGTTTGCTGTCGTCCCTTTTTACCATTAGAATCCTTAATCAAATACAAACGCCAAATATTCTGTTTTCACAGGGTTGTTGACATGTGACTGCATGCACAGACATCACTCCTCATGTCTCCTCTGCTTGTGTTTGGATGTAGGATTCTTTTATTTGAGTTGTTTTAAAAACAGTAATTAAAATTCTTCTTTTTTTTTTCATAATTCAACACTTTAAACTTGGGTAAAGGTTATAAAGCAATAAGTACACGTTTTCAACAACATCACAAGTAAAGACACTACCTTCTGTGGGTCTGTTTTTAGAACGTTGGCATTGGTTTGCAATGAAAAGGCATATTTCTGTTTTCTCTAGGCTCACTTGCATCACTACCTGAATGTAGAGGGGATGGAGCAGAGCTTCTTCTCAGAGGCCATCACTTCTCTCAGCTCACTGATTGAAGAGTATCATTATCTGGACGCCACCAAGTTAAAACTGATGCCTGACGCTCCCAGACTCAGCATCGCCAAATGAAGGTCCACTGATAGTCCGTGCTGAGCTGTCTGTAAATCTGTCTGTGTGTGTGTGTGTGTGTGTGTGTGTGAGCATTACTTATTTTCTCAAAAATGACTTTACGCTACCAAATATTTTGTATATATTTATATATAAGTTATATATCAATATTGTTTAATTTATGACCTGATTGGATCTTTTTTTTTCTGTCTGAAAAAATAAACAGGAAGTACAAAAAAAGAGAAACAGTTCACTGAACTCAAACTCACTCTGTGGAATGACCTGATTTGCCGTTTCTTGGCTCCCTGACGTATTGTACTTATTACTATGAGGTAACTGTTCATGAGTCCACGTATGCTGTTACAGCTACTGCACTGGCCATTATCCATGTTGTTATTGCACATACATATCTTGAAGACAAGGTTAATTCATAACTAACAACATTTTCTTCATTTATTTAATGATCCCAGCCATATTACCTCACATAAGGAGGCTTTGTAGTTTCAGTTTCGGTTATAAAGCTCTTATTGAGTTTTCTTGAGGCACATCACTGCTGCTGAGGAGAACCTGACTATCAAAGTATACGTATGTTTCGGTCCTTAGTCCGCCACGGCAGGGCTTTGTACCCTGTGTCTGTGTCTCTGGGCTCGTCGGATGGATCGGTTAGAGTAACCGCAGGTCAGAAAACATGTCGCCCGGATCGTTACACTTCCTCTGGCACACACAGGACGTTATCCACTGCATCTTCCACTGTGTGTTGGTGCCTCCCTTGCAGCTGAAGTTGACCTTGATCATGAGCGACTTGTTGGGGACGCAGCAGCGTTTGTCTGTACAGACTCCGCAGTACATGGGCTTGAACTTCTTGGTACTGGTGCAGCCAGAGAGTGTCAGCTTCTCTGCTTTCTTTGCCTGGAATTTAGGCCGGCACGTTTTTCCCTTTTGCACCTAGAGGTGAAAACAGTTCATTTGTTTTTCATTTTAATTTTATGTTTCATGTAAAATCATGCACGTATCTTAATAGAAACTGTTTTCACCTTGAGGCTCTTTAGCACACTCTTCTCACATGGCCGCAGCAGACACAGGCGCCGGTCCTTCCTCATCTCACATTTGCTGTTGTCGTTGTTGACGCGCACCGAGATGCCCAGGCCGCAGCTTTTGGAGCAGGGGCTCCATGGGGTGGTCTGGATCAGACAGTTCTTCTTCCAGGCTAAAGGAGGATCCCTGTAAGCTTTCAGTATTACAGTTAAAGGGCACTGTGTCAACAACTCCCTTCATACAGAAGTTGCCTGTGTGCTGCCAGTCAGAGCACAGATCCTGCTCAGAATCAACCAAATATACTCCAAATACCTGGTCAAAGCCACCATGAGGGAGTTCATCTTCTGCTACCAGTTGTATAAACTACTAAATCTCTAAATGTGTCATTTAAGCTGCACTTTATTTCAAGTCAGTAGATGTACCAGGACCCCAGAAAACATACAGCACCAGATCTCTAACTGACTTGGTTCAGTTGGAAAAAAGCTACTTTTTTTTTTTATTACATGTCAGTAGATGTACCAGGACCCCAGAAAACATACAGCACCAGATCTCTAACTGACTTGGTTCAGTTGGAAAAAAAGCTACTTTACTTTTTAAAATGTTTTCAATTGTGCGAGTGTCGGCTCTCAAATTTAAAATTGAAACAACGTGCTGGGTATTTTTCTTTTTTTTAAATACTGTGATGAATAAAATCAGTGTTTCCCAAGATCCCGCAGATCATGATATATATCGCTTGTTCAGAGTTACATGCCAGGATTTAGTCAAAATACATCAAAGTGAAATGTTTGAGTCGTACCTCCTCTGGTTCAGAGCTGGAACCATCAGTCTTTCAGTTTTTTAACTTGGACAGCAGTTAGCTTTCCAGGGGCCTGGCCCTTATCCACAGGCTTACTCTCTAAACACACACACCTGACATGTAGGTGGTATCCTGCTGGTGCTTCTTTGGGCTCTGGCTGCTGCTGCTGCGGAGGCCGGCTGGCATGTGGCCCATCAGCGGGGCAGGGCCTAGGAGAGCAGCAGGCTTCTGGATGAACGCTGGCGTACAGCCGATGGCTCCGGCGATACACGTGCACTTATAGAGGGGGCTGGGCTGGAAGGCTTCTCCGTTCTCATAGTGGACCCCGTTCAGGTCGCAGCCCACTGCCATCAAGTCTGAAAGAATGATGGAAACATCTCAGGGGGGCTGACACATGAAGCCCACTCAGTTTTGATTATCTTCAGTATATTAATATAATTTCATTCATTATTTCTTTAATGTTTTATAGACATTTTCAATTTTTTTATTTTCATAGCTATACAAAGGATGCAAATTAAATGTTGCTGTTACATAGTAACATACAGTAGTGTAACTTACTATATGATGTTACTGCACATAACCAGTGTTACAGTAGTGCTATTTCTCACTGTATACCAGTGTTCTGAATTTAAAACTTTCATCCGCATCTCATGGTCTTCATCAGCAGAGTTTGGAGTTTGTTCATCACAAATGATGAACAAACTCCAAACTCTGCTGATGAAGACCATCTGAAAGCTGGAAAAAGCGAGTGCGTTTTGTTGTGTATGTGTGTTTTTGTTTTGTAGCTTTTTTTTTCCAAGGTCAAGCATGAAAATCTCATAATCTCTGTGGAGAACAGCAGCACCTCTGCCATCTTGACCTGGCCTACACTGAACAATTCCAGAAAAGATGAGAGCCACTCACAGGCGCATACTCCGACCTCGTATTTGGGCTGGTCGGCTGAGAAGTCGCAGTACAGACCCTTGTGCGGGTCACAGACGTCCCTCTCGTTGCACGACTGTCCGATCTGCCGGGCGCAGCTCTTGCAGCAGCCGCACCCGTCCAGGACGGAGCTCACCCCCGGCGCGCACGGTGGTCTTTCCCGACACTTGCAGGGCCACTGGCAGAACTGCCGCCTCTCAGCCGCAGCCCGCCCATCTCGACCAGCCAGCAGCTGCCCATTGTTCTGAGCCCTGCTGAAGCACTGGGTGAGAACAAGCACAGGTACGCCCTCTGAGTGCCCTTTTGCACAATTCTTTTTTATTTTTAACTCTCGCTGTGTTTGTTCAGAAAGCTATAAAACTAACTAAACTGCTAAAATTCCACTTTTTTTGCCACCTTTATGTAGATGTGTTTAAATGTCACAATGCACAAGTGTTTATTTTTCAGACTACTGTGTTAACTCCTGTGTTAAAGGAGTGTGTGTTAAAACTTGGTCGACCTCCAAGTTTAGCTATTTTGGAAAATGAATGACTTGGCTGGTCAGAGCATGCCACGTATGAGGTAGTTTGTTGGAAGAGCAGCAATCTCAGTAGGACATCACAGAATCAAATGCTCCCTCGCTTCATTCAAGCGTTACTTTGTGGCCAAGTTAAATATTTTGTGTCAATTGTAATTTGGCTAAATTTAACAGAGAGAGATGGAAACTTGGGAGAGATGCTCTAAAGACTTATCTGTAGGTTTGGTTTTCCATCAAGTCTGTAAAGAAATAATCCTCTCAAAGTGCAAGAAGTGAGTGAGCAAAACTCTCAATGGAACTGTTGCCAAAAAGTATTTCTTGTCAATACTGAAAGCAGGGAAACGTGGACGCCACATTCGAGGACTTACTTACAGAATCCTTCCTTTTCTGCTCCCTACTTGCTGCTTTTCAGTCGTATAGTTACTAAAAAGTTCACTGGTAAAAGTAGTTTGTGTGAGAATAGACTCTCTATTGAGGCAGCAAACAATCATTGTGACTGTGTTTATAGAGTTATATAGATTATCAGCACAGAAAAGCCTTCCGTCAACAAACACACACTGTAATATTGGAGTCATCCTAAATATTTGGCACAAGTCACAATTCTGCCGCTTTTGTATGTTAAGTAGCAAATCTTCAAGGATAAGGCGGGGGAAATCCCTCTGTGCCATCGTTGCCTAAAAACTAGAAACAATTTTTGTATGACATGGTCCTTCATTACCACGAGCTCAACCACCGTAGTACACCACGTGTGTATTAATCCTCAGATGAAAATAGTCCATCAAAAATGCACCCTTTACTCCTGTTTGAGTAACGTCTGCTAAAAACTCCTAAAAGCCGGCCGTGACCTCTGCCAGAGACGGAGCAGGGAGGTCATGTTTGATTTAGATCTCGATGAAGAATAAACCGTTCTAAGATGTAAATCACAGGTTGACTTATAGTTGTGAATTTGTTGTCGTATCTCATTTACATGCGTTTAGTTCGGTCCTTGAATTAAGTTCTTGTCTGGTGTCTGGTGTGTGTGTGACGTGTGTTTTTTCACTGCAGTTTTCACACCGGGCTGTGCTGATTGACAGGCAGTAGACACATGTGTGTATCACACAGCTGTCTTGATTGGTCATTATGACAACATCAAATATTGAACTATTGGAGTAACTATTCATTGGAGCATCACTTGCTTGCTTCCTTCCAGGAGCATTTGAGTTATTGATACGGTAGTTGTCTTATTGAACATGTATGATGCTATTTTAGACATTTATTGCATCTTCCACTCTGTCTCTCTTCTTTCTCTACTGTAAAAAATAAAAAAAAGCAAACAATTCCATAAACATATCCTAAACAAACACAGACGGCAGTATTTAGACATATCTCAACTCTCAACTACCACCAATATAATGTTGTTTTGTTGAGCTGACTCTGGTTAGGTAGCCGTGGCTAAATAAAGTGTTCTATGTTAAGCTGCCCGTACTGTGACTGAGAGTGGTGGCAGCCCAACAGCTTATTAATATTCTGATGTTCAATTCTGTAAACCCCAAATTCTTGGTTTACGTGTTTATTTTTCTTTTTTCTCCTTGGTATTTGCTATGATGCAACCCACGCACGGTGCCACTTGTGCTCCAGTTCTCCTGCATACTCGGTGCTTCCAGGGGTCAGTGAGGGTTATGCCAAAAATCTGAAGCCTGTCTGCCAAGTTTACTGAATGAGCTCATTTCACGGTGTGAAAATGCGTCCACAGAAACTTTAAATACAAAGATCTCAAACTTTGCTCCTCTTTTTCCAGAACACTAAAATCAAGATTAATATATGAATGAATAATAAAAAAAAAACCTTTTTCATATCACTCAGTATACAAAGAAGAATATCCCAAATCTATTAATGAAAAATATACTATTTTCTACAAAACTAATCCTAAACTTTAAGTGCATTTTGAATAGCTGGTGCTCTGTCACTTACAACATCCAAGTCTGTTGAGTATGAATAGAAAAAACAAAAACAACCTCTTCTTACCTGTTGAGCAAGGATGAGCAGAAGGGAACGGCAGAGAAGCGATAGCATCTCTTGAGTCAGTTGGTTTGTGTGAGCTCCAGGAGAGCGCAGGGGCACGAGGGAGCAGGAAGGTGGAATAGAGGGAGGGGGACTAGGAGAAGGAGAGAGGAATGGGGGGGGGGCTTGGGAGAGCTGACCTGTTGGAGAAGGGGACAAAGCGCCTCTCTGTCTCTTCTCCAAACACACCTTTCCCCGCCTTACTGATCCAGAGGGGAAATATTTGTCTTCATAACTGCCGGGCCGCTCCAAGGCCTTCAAATCCTGCCCACTTGTTTGTTCTTAGTCTGCGGACCTCACTCAAATTTATCTGGGTGCTGCTAACAGTTAAATCTCTAAACCGAGTCTGACACTCTAGTACCCCGAAGTACATTTCTAGAAATAAAGCCCATTCTTCACGAGTAGAATTCTAGTCAGTGCATGTGTTCTCACTGTATGCTGTTGGTTTCATGTGGTGTGTTAGCTTAATGTGGACCGCCATGCGTTTGACTTCACATTCCCTTATTATTTACACTGAGAAAAGAGCCTCTCAGATTGCGCCCGCCACCTCGATCCATTAAAAGCCAACGCCCCTTCACGAATTCACACAGGGAAGAAAAAAACCCAAGAAAAACTGCTTATTTGTAATGTGTTTAAAGCACGACTATGTAACTTCTGGTGATGCGGCCCCTGCTGCCACCTAGTGGTAATTACAACACGCTGGTGCATTTAGGTACCTCACTGTCGTAAACATCCGAACCCGCAGCAGCAGTGTGCTAAAATGTAGATGCTAATGAACCTATTTAGAAGGGTGCTCCTTCTGTTGTGATGTATCGCAACCATTTAACATTTGTACCACATGTAATATGTTCAAAAAAAAAAGTATAAATTTGTCACTAGAGAAAAGCTGTATTTATGTTCAATAATTATGATTTGGCAAACATTGATCTGAGTGATCATAAACGGTAAATAGTGTATGATGATGTAAAACACTGGAACAACTTGAATGTTGAACAAAGGTGGACTCAATCAGTAAAAATGTAAATGTATAGGTTTTTGTTTTTAAAAAGGCTTTATATATCCCACAGCTGGGGACTGTAGTTGTTGTTGTTGTTGTTGTTGTTTTTGGCCATTTGCCTTTACTTGACTGTCACCAATGATGCGAGACAGGAAATGAGTGTGACGTGCAACCATGGCTGCAGTTTAATGGAGCATGTTGATGTTCTTTAGTATACACCTTAATTATCAGGTTACTGCTGCAGAATCGGTGCGCTTGAGAATATTTCTGGCAGTTGGCACACACACTGTATGTGTGGGATTGAGTCAAAATAAGTAATTACAGTGTGTGTGTATTCATAGTAATGAAAACATGCAAACATAAGCATAAACATATAAGCCCCACACCTCATCATAGAATGCCAAATATCAGTCCTGTCAGAGCTCTGTTCCAGTTGTTGGTAGGGATGACCGGTTGGAGCCAGATAGTAGTGTGAGGCTCACCAGGAGAAAGAATTGCACACCTTGTTCATAGTGCGCAATGACCTGATAAGGCAGGGAAACGGGAGCTAGTGATGATAGGAGTGAGTATTGAGTACCCAGAGTAGCCTTAATCCCTCCATGCCTTATCTGCTTGACACCCCCCCCCTTCACACGGCATCCCATGGTAGATGAATTAATGAATACCAGTTGGATGTGTGTGTGCTTTTTAGTCGGTGTTAATGTCCTACTGAGAACAAATAAACTTTGATACAAGGAAAAATACAAAGGCCATATGATATCTTTTTGCATTTCCTCAAAAACAATGTAAAAACGAGTAGTTTGTCGGTGTGAAGGATTTTTCTGTTGAGTGAGACCTGTTTCTCAAGAGATGTCGCCACAAACTCTTGGTAAAGTGTCAAGAGAATGAATGCTGAAACTAGACTAAAAGCAGAGACTCGAGCGTTATCAAACATCAGCTCCTCCCACCAGGAGCAGACACCTCCCTCCCTGCTTTAGTTCACTCCCATCACAGTCAGGTTTAGTCACCTTCACTGAGCTCCACAGTTCACTACAGATAGCCACCGGTTGCTCTCAGACCACAGCGCAACACATGTATGTGACTGCTCGTGTGACACTTGCCTTCTTCAGTTTGTGCATCTTCGGCAGCGCTGTTGGAACTTCTGAATCAGACCTGACACGTTACAGAGCAACACTTTTTTTAAGGTGTTTCTTCAAAGACTTACAGAAATGAATTTCGATAAAATTCTCTGTCTTATCGGAGACTTTGGGAAGTTCCAGAAGACCCTGTATGTATGGATCTGTCTACCCCAAATCTTTCTGGCGTTCCACATGCTGGTCACTGTCTTCACTGGGGCTGTTCCTCCTCATTCATGTTGCCCCTCGAGGCCTTCAGCGGGCACTCCAGCGTCCTCAAACTTCAACTTCAGCCTTCTGTCTGCCCCCAGTGGCCAGCCTGACCTGTCCTGCATGACCTGTTTGAACCAAAGCGGCGCTGCAGCTCACACCTCTGGGACCTGCCAGGGGGGCTGGGAGTACAGCACAGAGACCTTCCAAAGCACCATAGTAACTGAGGTACGTACAAACAGGCTTGACGACAGACTCTCGATTAACTGGAGAACTCAATGGGCTCTATCGTTTCAGGGCTAGAAGAAGAATGGCTGTAGGGTCATTAAAATCAAAAAGTAAGTCTCCTTTGATGTAAGAATTTGCTCCTCAAACTTCATGTCAACCTGCATATTATCTTAGAACTGTCCAGAATGGACTTGGTTCATCCTCTGGGAAGCATGAATGTGGTCTGTAAAGAATCCACTGAAGTTTGATCTCTGACATGTAAAAGTGTAAATGATGGCATGTTGGTGGTGTGACAAAAGGTTGTGGGCACCAAAGACATTAGGATGTATCCTCTGGGGACAATGAATGCCCAGAGAAGTGTTTTTGAGATATCTTGTTGTGGGCCAAAGGTATCTCAAGGTGGAATTTGGGACTGACCTGCAACCAAGAAACTTTCAGATGGAGTCACGAAAATCATTCAGCAGTCATCTTCTGGGGACTATGATTATACTTGCCAATATTCATAGCGATCTAGCCAGCGGTTGTGAAGTTATCTCACTCAACAGACGTCCTTGGGTCTTGTCACTTGTGTCCAGTTATTTCTAGGCAGAAAGCAGCTGTAGGACTAGAATTCTCAGAGCAGGTAGAAGATGTTTTTCTCCTAAAGTTTATGTTCCGTTGTTTCTGTTCCTTTCAGTGGGACCTGGTTTGTGACAGTGCCAGCCTGAACAACTTGGCCTCCTCCATCTACATGTTTGGCCTCCTTGTTGGGGCTGTTGTGTTTGGGCACTTAGCTGATAAGTAAGTGCGATACGACCAATCCATCTTCACAGCAGTGTTGAAAGGATGACAACCCCTTTGCTATCTATGTTTTTTTTCCCTTTTAGGACTATTCAGTGTGTCATGTATTGGTTATCTTTCCATTTTAAATCCGATCTATAGCTCAGATAGCAATAGAGATGGCATTTTGTAAGTGTGACTGTTGTGGTTCCAGGTACGGTCGCAGGATCATCATGCTCGTTAGCCTGGCTATCCAGGCCGTCTTCGGGGTCGGTGTCGCTTCCGCCCCCAATTTCTACATCTACGTGGCTCTTCGCTTCATGGTTGGAACATCCATCTCTGGTGTCATCATGAATGCGTTTGTTCTCGGTCAGTATTTGTCTCTATATTATCAGTTGGCATTATTTATCCAAAGGTTCATGAAACATAGAAATTTAAAATTATATAAATTTGTGACACAATAAGAGAAACATCCCACCTGAAAACACAAATGTATTTTATTACAGATACCTAATGACATTATACAATGACAATGCTCAGGATAATCAAATACCATTTACACGAAGAAGAAAACTATCCAGCTCTATTGTATCTTTACACCAGCAGTGTCTGCAGCAAATATGTTAAAACTTTCAACTCTCAACATGAACAGGCACAGTCTAAAAGTGAATATGTTTATCTCATCTCTCTAGATTATACATTTAGTTATTGTGTAGACATATTGCTGTGTAACTTGCGTGTCTCTGTCCTGTTTGTGTCTCATTCAGGCACAGAGTGGACAGGATCTAAGCAGCGCATGCTGGCCGGTATCATCACTGACTACTTCTTTGGCTTTGGCTACATTCTGCTGGCTGGAGTGGCATACCTGATAAGAGACTGGCGTAAGCTGCAGCTAGCTATCTCAGCCCCTGGTTTCCTCTTCATCTTCTACATCTGGTGAGTCGGCAGCACGGTGACACGGCGTGTGCGCCCGAGAGTTTATGATCTGTTTATGATGATGTCAGTATGTGGGTCACCTTTGTCTTTACATTTCCAGGGTGTTGCCGAAGTCGGCTCGCTGGTTGATGGCCAATGACAGGAAGGAGGAAGCATGGGACCTGATCCAGAAAGCAGCTCAGATGAATGGGAAGCCCCTTTACCAAAGATCTGGAGGCGTTTCAGGTAGAGAGGCAACAAATGTTCATTATTGATGAGTCTATGTATATTTTAAAAGTAGGATTTTAAACAGATTTTTAATGGCTCAAACTTCAGAATCGGATATCGAAATAATGATTTGTAGATGAATTGATTATCATTGTGTAATACTGAATAGTTCCTGCTGTCGTAGAGCAGCTGCAGTGAGAGTGTGACAGAGATACTTCATCATCACGGCTCGGCTGAAGCAACCTTATTTACTTTGCATAAAAGTTTTCGATCGCTCGCCCTCATTTAAACATGCAAACTACTGAGATAGTGCTTCGTTGTGTTCTAGCTCTGGCCATAACTCCGCTGTGTTACTCACTGTTCTACCAGGTCTATAAAGTTGAAGAGGAAATCAAAGTGAAGACGAAACACTCGTTCGTAGACCTCGTCCGGACCCCGAACATGAGGAAGCACTCTTTGATTGTGTTTTATCTGTGGTGAGTATTAGCAGAGCATTCGTCAGCTTAACTTTACTTTTATTCATGTTAAACCAGCATTTTAACACCAGGAATATAGCTTCAAGTGGAAAAAGCAGCCTTCTGGTTTTAAAAATAGAGTTTCATCATCTGTCGTAAAACAAAAAATGCCGCTATTTGCTGCCCATAACAGGACAAAGTCATTTGTCAGTAACCCTTGAAAGCAAACAGACTTTGTCATGCAAATTCTGACCATTTCTGATCTGATAACGGTCACTGTACTGTACACTCAGAACACGCTCTGAACACAGTTCAAGATGTTCCCACAGGCCGCTAACAGACCTGGAAAAAAACATTGCTGATCTTGAACAGGCACGATTCCAAACAAACAAATTACTTGGAAATACATTTTTGTGTCAAAAATAAATAAATAAAAGACCAAAAATAAAATCAAATAGAACCAGAGGGTTAAAGGTAATGAAAATATCAGTTAATATAAGATGTTGGCCCTTTATGTGTAACATAATCCACCCGGTTACAGAATCCAAATCTAATCTGATCACTGATTTGAATGCTTTGCAGAGAGGGTCATGCATTTATGTTTTCCTACACTTCATATACAGTATTTTTCACTTCGTGTCAATGCAGCTTCAGCTGGGACACGTTTAATGGACCAGCCAGGAAACGATATGGGATATTGGCCACATTGAAAAGATATGTGAACAAGCCAGACCAGAGAACACAATATAAAGCTATGATGAGGAATGACAGTATTGTGAGAGGGTTCGTATCTGTGATGCAGGTAGTGATGATGATGATGATGATTAGATTCATCACCCCACGAAATGTCAAACCAACCTCTCAGACGCTTTCTCATCAGTAATTACACCTGCTGATTCAATGTTGTAAAATAACCCAGAGAGTCGAATACTTTAGTGACATAAGACTGTAAGATTAATTATTAAGAAAGCCGAACTGTAAGATGATGGATCAACTTTTAGGTCCAACGTTTTAATTTTTCTCACATAAACCTGCTCACAATTAGCATCTTCATCATCACCACAGTTCTCCACGTTATTTTAAAGCGGACTGTTTTGGTTCATTCTCAACTCTCTGGGCCGCAGCAGAGGACCCGCAGCACTGTAAACAACCTGCTCAGCCCCCGGCAGCAAACAGACACAGTTCTCTGTGAACTATAGCTGGTGAACATAGTGGAGCATTTAGCAGCTAGAGGGCCACATATTTCCCTCAGGAGCTGATACAGAGCCAGAAACAGAGCTCATATTGGACTTCCATTCACCAGCTGGACACAAACACCACTTCTAATGAATGATAATGTTGCTCCATAACTCTGTAACGTTGCTGAAACGAGCAAACTGTTTGCTTACACGTTCAACTTAAAAAGTGTCAATTTTGTGGCCACAGCTTGTTTTCGTTCGGCACGTGGTCAAAGAGTCCGTTATTCCAGGTTTAAGTGTGCCGCCATCAGCACGCTATCATTCGCTAACTTTCTACATGTACAAACGTCCCAAAAATATAAAGTGTAGCTCTCCTCTCCTCTCCTCTCCTCTCTCCTCTCTCCTCTCCTCTCCTCTCCTCTCTCCTCTCTCCTCTCCTCTCCTCTCCTCTCCTCTCCTCTCCTCTCCTCTCCTCTCCTCTCCTCTCCTCTCCTCTCCTCTCCTCTCCTCTCCTCTCCTCTCCTCTCCTCTCCTCTCCTCTCCTCTCCTCTCCTCTCCTCTCCTCTCCTCTCCTCTCCTCTCCTCTCCTCTCCTCTTCTCTTCTCTTCTCTTCTCTTCTCCCCTCTCCTCTCCTCTCCTCTCCTCTCAGGTTCGTCAATGTGCTGGTGTACTACGGCCTGTCGCTCAACATCTCTGACTTTGGGATGAACATCTATCTGACGCAGATGATCTTCGGCCTGGTGGAGATGCCTGCTCGCACCGTTACCCTGTTCACCCTTAACCGCTCCCGCAAATTCTCCCAGCTGGCATTCCTGGCGCTGGGCGGCTCGGCCTGCCTTCTGACCATCTTCGTCCCCAGTGGTGTGGACACGTGTACCTCTGCTGCATGCTGTAGACCATTAATATAAACCAAGACTGCAGCTCTCTTGTTGTTTCACTGTTTTCAGTCTGTTCTTTGACCTCTCCTCTAGAGCTGTCTGTCATCAAAACAGTCCTGGCCATGATTGGGAAGTTCGGCATCACAGCCTCTCTGTCTATTATTTATGTCTACTCAGCTGAGGTGTTCCCCACTGTTATCAGGCGAGTACCAACAAGGTCTCTCAGCCAGATTTGATGGAGCTTTTTACTAAAACACAACTTGTTCTGGCTGTGATGTCCCTGACTAACATGGAGACCGGTCGCACAGCTTTTTGTGCTTTATGATCCTGTGTGATGTTTATTTTTGAATTTTTGAAAGCCAAATGTGATTGTCATAATTGAGGTGTGATGCAGATGAGACAGCAGCTGTTAGAACGTGCAGTCTGAGGCAGCAGGAACTTCAGTCGTAGTGAGGAAAATGTTCTGAAATGTCCCTTTTTGACTGATGTATATTACATACATTGTTGTCCAGTCTCCCTCCTTCATCAGAATCTGTGATGGTGTCTTCTCGCTTCTCTCTACCTCGCAGACAAAATGGAATCGGCATAGGATCCATGTGCGCTCGGACCGGGGGCGTCCTGGCTCCCATGATGTACCTCTTGAAGGGCATCGGTCCGCAGGGTCCCATGATTCTGTGTGGTCTTTGCCCCCTGCTGGGCTCTGCCCTCACCCTGCTGCTGCCGGAGACGGCCAATAAGCCTCTGCCTGACACCATCGAAGACGTGGAGGGATCCAGCCTCAGGTTCGACTCCTGTTTCTGGACAAAATCTACATCTGCTTGACTGAGTGCGCACCGAACCAGTAACATGTCACAGGTGAGTGAAGTGATTTTGAAATAAAATGCTTCTCTGTGTCTTTGGTCAGCGAGGAGTCGGTTGTCTTTGACACATCTCTGAGGGACACAGACGTGGTGGACAGCACCAGGACGGTCTGATGAGTGTAAGCTGCCACGTGTCAGGAGACTGTCGCCAGGGTTTCTCAGGACTATTCCAAAGGTAAAAGTCTTTGCTTCCAGAGGAAGTGAAGATTAGACTTTTTGTTCCACAGATCTTTGCAAGAGACCCTGATTCCCAACATTTCATCCTGTTTTAAAAGTTGAAGCACTCATTTGCTGCTACAGTTGAAACAGTAATTCATACTTCTGCACATATCAAAGTCACTTGACAGTAAACACTTGAAGTTACAAAGCTTTTACAAATCTCAAGCTGCCATGATGGATAATCCTGTCCACAAACGTCTGTGCACTTTTGCTCCGGTGCTGTTTTTCAAAGTTCATGTCTAAATGTTACAGTGGAGTATTGTAGACAGTGTGTTTCCAACTTTGTGTCGGCAGTTTGCGGAATGCCATTATCCTATCTGCTTCTCCCCATTCCCAAGCCCTCCCACCCTCATTACTCATTGGAATACACTCATGCTCCTGTGGCTGAATGGGAGCAAATCCCTGCAGCCAAAATCTGGTGGAAAAGCCTGAAACCAGAAAAATCTGTTACAGCTGCAGATGAATGCTTAACATTTGCATACTTTTACTCAAGTAATGTGATGAATACAAACAGGAAGCATTTGTTGAAGCTGCGGGACAAATCTAACACCGGTTCATACTTGAAAGCATGACTTACAGATGTATTGTTTTCTACTTTTTTAGTTTTTTTTTCCATTTTAAAATGTGTCTTGTGTGTGATTTAGAGAGTAGGAACGGTATCAGTGTGTGTTGCATGTTCAGTACACACCACTCTGGGCAGCTCTCCTATGTAAACATGCTCCACCACAACCTATTAGGCTTATTTTGAGATGACGCGCTCCTGAAGAAAACACTGTTCTTTTGGGATGTTTGTCACAGTCTGTCCATTATTACTAACTATTACGACTTGTGTTTTTTTTTTTTAGTTTTTTTTTTTTTTATTAACATAATTTTTACTTGTATATTTCTTTATGTTTTGCCTGAAAATGGACACTTGGAGACAACATTTTGTGTCACAAAGTTCAGACACTAAACGCAAAAGGATTAGAAAGTCAGTAACTGATAGTTCTTCTGTGGAACAGTGGTGACAACGTATATATATTTAATAATAATTTCTTAGAATTGGAGTTGAAAGGTATATAGGTGTGTATGACTTGAACTGCAGCATGTTTACAGCACCAAACAGCAGAAGCTGTTTTATAGGAAACACTGACACCTGCTGGTGCACAGTGGTATCACATCTTTTTTCACCTCATCCATAAATGCTTGAAAACATTAAAATGTTAGACATACATTGTCTTTTTTGATGTTTATATGAGATTAGTGTTTATGTCATTGTACATTTTCTACACTGGTTTTACAGAACAGAAGTGTTTGTGGTTTGATCGACTTCATTTACTCAATAAAATGTTGTTAGCCAGTTCTTGCTTCAGGTTACACAAGCACCGGGTTGAATGGAAGTGAGATGAAAGTCTTGTCATTTGTTTGTTGAGCCGGTATTTGTAGCATCTTTTTCCACATACTGACCCAGGTTCAGTTTGTGTTGAGCACTTCTGTTATATTTATTAATGTCTGCGTTTGTGATTCAATCAAGACAAATGAGTCCGAGTCTGCTTCCTGCCACCTTCCTACACTTGTCAAACAGGTGTGACTAACACCATCACTACTTTTACAGGCAGGTGTAACTAATAACAGCAGGTGATACAGACACATGAGATCTCTGATGATAGCAAGGCCAGCAAAACCCAGGTTGGTAAGATGTATTCAGGCTGGCTTTTGATTTCACTAAAACAGGAAACATTGACTGTTTGCATGTAAAAACACGGGCAGTTTGGGGGAAGTTAAATATGCATTTTTTTATTTGCACATAATGTTATTTGGAGAAGTTGTTTAAATGAAGCGCTGAAAGCACTGAAAATGTATACATGTGTCTGGGTTTGTACAGTTCTGTCCACTCTATGGGATGTGT
Source organism: Pampus argenteus (assembly GCA_036937835.1). Taxonomy (NCBI): domain Eukaryota; kingdom Metazoa; phylum Chordata; class Actinopteri; order Scombriformes; family Stromateidae; genus Pampus; species Pampus argenteus. Next base: position 16,201,830 of record CM072876.1, on the reverse strand, counting down.
AGTTGATGCAGGGCATCACTGTAGAACTTTGATCATTACTTGGTGTATTTTAAAACCCACCAAAAAAAGAAATTATACAACGTGAGTTAGATACAGTATATGGATGACTATTCCAGAATACTCCAAAATCATATAATTATAGTCAAAAAGTGCAGAAATAGTGCTTGATAACTCTATTCCATTCCCATCCTACCATATGAAGTCTGGATGTAATGTGATGATGATGCAGATGTTTATTTCACATCATCCAGTGAAACAGGGCTGCTTGGATGTAAGCGTGTCTGTCTGTCTGTCTGTCTGTCTGTCTGTCTGTCTGTCTGTTAATAATCTTCTTAACTACACCCGTGCTTTCCCTGCTGGGATGTGTCAAAGATGTCCATGAGCCGATACTAGAGTGAATTATATCAGTACAACACTGGAAAAACAGAGACCCTTAATGGTTGTGTGTAGAATCACCAGCTTTTTAAAGCCATGATAAGCTTTATATTATTGTTTATCAGTTGCATGGGGGTATATATTAATAATATAGAACAACTTTATTAACGTGGACAAAAAAATGTAAGGATTATAAGATATTTTTATGTAGTAGTAAATTAAACTGGCAAATAGATACATCATCCAAAGCACATAGTCATAGACGAATTTTGAGATGTAACACTTTTGTAAACGCATGCATCAGTAATGCATAACTAATGCATCATTCATGATGATTTACTGTATGATGTGTAATGAGTTCCGGTCGCTATGGTTATTTAGCAAAAGCAGCTTTGTGTTTCTGGGATGTAACTGACTCCAGCTCATTTTGGTGCTATGTAAACATTTAGATGCGAAAGAACTGTGAGGTAACTGATTATCCATTAAACATTAAACATCCCCTCCAGACATGTATTAAGATATATAAAATACTGTGTCTGATATATGTTTTTTCCACAAATAAATTTCCCTTCAATACATATTCTACATTCTATGAATATGCAAATATGTTTAATTTCCAGATGTTCCTGTTGATCCTGATTTGAACTAATCACGTGAACTCATTTCTTAAAGAGCAACCATAATTCGTGATGCATCCTAATTATGATCCATGATGCAGCACTAATTCATTGCACAGCTGCTGACGTCATTAGCACCACTAGCAGGAACGATAGTGTGCCTACTGTAACAGCAGCTGAATGATAATGGATGAATGAAGAGTTTCAGTTTGAAGAGTTATAGATAAACTTCTAAATACATAGTGAATTTTTTATTTTTTTTTATTTTTTTTTTAGATGAAGGGGTCCTGATCATACTTATCAACAAACTTCAATAGTAAACACACAGACTATCTGCTGTTTAGCACTGATGTGCTGTTCTACCTGTGGACAGAAGGTGGCGCTCCAACGTCAATGTTAAAAACCCCAACAGGGCTCTGCAGCGGTTTACCTCCATATTAAAGTCAAGTGTGGGTCGCCTACAACATGTTTTAAGATATTCACTCATCCCTTTCATAAACGTCACTTTAAAATTAAAAACTTAAATATTCATAGCTTCCATGGGAGTCCTATTAGTCTATATTGCTATTCATAGCTTATGTAATTAAGCTTCTTAAAGCTAATAACCTGCTGCGATGTCTTTATATACAGGTTAGTCAATAGAACTGTATCATAGACATTTTATTAAAGAAATCTGTTTACGCGCATATACACTCGCTCCTCCTCCCAGCCCTCTGATTGGATGGGCGTGCTGTCAGTCAATGGACCGGGCTCCGTTATGTGTGTGCTTCACTTGTTTCTGAAAAGCTTCGGATTCTGACCTGTAAGTACATACAAGTGTTTCCTGAATGGAATAAAAACAAACGAAGTAGGAAAGCGGATATGTAGTAGTAGTGTTTGTTTTTGTTATATCCTGCTAATACTAGTTAAGCCATTTAAAGTGAATGGTAATGATACTGGGCTGTAGTTGTTAAAAACTTACTTGATGTGACTCTTTCTTTTTAACCATCACATTAGACACTTAGACTATAATACAGACTTTTTACTACCCACGTAATTCTTGAGTTTAACCTCTTTTCTTTCTTTTTTTTCTTAGTCTGTTATGTATGTATGTTTTCGTTGTTGTCCTGTGTGATGCTGATATTTCCGACCTACCCCTGAAGGCGGCAGCAGCAGTTGCCCGTGGCCCTGCAGAGCTAACGTTTACGCCATCACACGCAGTGGCTAGGACGAGCAGCGGGGCGACAGGACGGCCACCACACACACGCACACCGCAGCCTTTATTAACACTTCAGCCCTTTCCCTAGGACGGCAATGGAATACAGTGCTGCGGATTATTAGACGCGTTTGGAACAGGTAAGATACATTGTTTTTCCTTTTTACTCACCATTCACTTCACTGTGTGTAAAACCGAATGAATTACTTTGCCCCCCAACCTCTTCAGGTATTAATTATTACTATTATCATTATTGACGTTTGTTGTACGTAAACGTGCCCGCTCGCTAGCTTCACCTCTCCGTGGCTCCGCTGTCTGGGTGAGGCGTCGGCTGCTTTTAATGCTGTGTGTGTGTTCAGTGGGATGTAGAGTGTACGGTGTAAGCCCGTGGAAGTGGAAGGAAGAAACAGCAGAAGAAGAAGTTAATTAGACGTGGAGGTTATTCACGGTCATTAGCATAAAGCAAAGGAGCAATACGCGGTGTTTATGGACACGCGGGAGCCTTTAAAGAGCATCTTGACGCATTGGTTGTTGATCCTCTGCTCGGTTGTTTACCATGCCCCCCCAACACACACACACACACACACCTCTACATCCCCATCATCATCATCAGCATCTCCTATTGATGCTGATAGTGGAGTCATATGAAGGACACATGCTTTCACAGTGGGTTCCCCTATCTGGGATGCTTTCAGGCTCCTCTGAATGCATCCGGGAAACCATAGTGTTCAGTGTTAAGTTTGAGGACCAGCGTGCATTCCTCCACATCAGGTGGATGCTGTGTGTTGGCATCACTTAGCCAAACTCATCATCTGGAGTTCAACTCTTAATATCTGTGCTTCGTATTCCTTTCAACAAGCCAGAACAAGTTTCACACAGCAATCCAGCATTTTAATCAGACCTACATTCGCTGTGCAGAGAACTGTTGCTCCCTCCTTTTTCTTTGGTAATTGGGGTTAATTGCTCTCATCAGCTCCGGCTCCTTTTTTTTTTTTTTTTTTATAAAACAACGCCAGGTTTGAACAGCAGCCATTTGTTCCCCGTGTTGTGTTTGCAGAAATTAGTGTAATTGATTCCATCACTGGCATGAGACGCTTAACAACTTCTCTCTTACATCAGGATAAAGAAGTGTTTGTTAACGAAGCAGCCTCCTTTTACTACATGCGACAGCTCCACTTGACACTTTAGTTTCGATGGCGTTTAGGAGAGCACTGCAGGAACTGGAGGTGATACAGTGCAGTGTTGAGTTGTAATTTCCCCCTCTGCTTTCTTTTGCCGTATGGAGTACGATTATCCCTATTTTCAGAAATCCTGGCTTCTTTGAGTTCTTAAACGGTGCCAGCAGCTGCCCGACAACTCGCTGACTCCACTAAGAAGTGTAAGTTTTCTGCAGCGAGTAGACAAAGCTGCTTGGTTTACAATCTTGCGATGTTACGGCCTGTTGAGTTCAGGTGCTGCTCCATCAGATTCAGGTGTATAGAAGCCAAACATATGGCTGTGTGGATGGATCTGTCCCTGAGGTGCTGGGATCGTCTCTGTTGAGAGATAGCTTTGAAACCAAACACTGTAAAGTATAATTTTTCATATATATATATATATATATACACAGCAAGAGCTGATCTGAGGTTTTGAGGGTCCTAATCATTAGGTGTCTATTGGAAATGTACAGATATCAGATATAAATTGGGTATTTTTGCAGTGACGTTCTGTGTTTTTTGTGAGCATGCACAGCATCACTGATGACTGAGGCCCATTTCAACAGTTTCACATCATTTTCAAACTGGTGGTGAAACACAAGTGACCTTTATCGTAGTTCACCACATCACTGCATGACTGACGCACACGTTGTGCTGGTTAGGAGAGGCCAGCTTACCTAGCAGCAAGGTGAGATAGTTAAGACGGTAAAACACTGGGATTTCAATGGCTTGAGTGTTTGCTGAGTGATAATTAGAATAAACTGATCGAATAGGTTTAGGAATACGCTGCATGTAAACACGGGACGGTCATGATGAATCCAGACGACGTGCTAGTTCTAAGCATGTTTGTGAGTATGCAGTGGGAAGAAAAAAAAAAAACGTTAAAAAAATGCAGACGAAAACATCGATTTTTGAGTTTGCCCACTCTTCTCCCACATTGCGAGGCAGTTACTCACAGCTGGATCAAATGGAAAGTGATAGTGGTCGGTGATGAAACGGTTACTGGAACACTCTAAAGTTCACTGATGTCTGTTTCGATCCTGCTCATAACTCATAACTGTTTTTCATTTCCACCGTGTGGGCGTATGCGTTTAAGGCTGCCTTTTATCAATAAGGGACACAGTCTTTATATGGATTTTGAATGATATTTTTTGTCTTTTAATCGTATCGGAACGACTCGAGCAGTGAATGCAGATGAGCTAACCGCCTCGCACTTGAATTTTCCAGCAAACAATCATTTGCCAAGCGCTTGAAATTCCTCACCGTTCCTTCATCTGACTGCAGCGAGCCTAACAATGCACAGCTCAGCCTGAGAGTTGCCAGATCATCAGGACAGGTGTCCCCCATATTTCACTCTCTTATTACGATAGCGCACGTTTTATTATTCCAGCAAACACTCAGACTCCTGGACCTGGATAGAGATACTGGTTGAAAAACATTCGTTGCGTTATCACAACAATACATTGGGTGGATTGTGAGTCTACGTTCAGGTATTTGCTCCTTGACTGATTTCCAGTTGTAAACTCGCCTTGGCTTCGACCTACTTTTAGTCCCCATCTCGACTCCGCCTCGAGGATCACCTGGTTCTCGGAGTTTGCTCAGACTCGGTTCATGTGACCCTCATTCATCTCTTTTATGTAGCACTGATTCATGCTGCTGGGCTTCACTGTATCAGTGTACTGTGACCTCTCAGTGTGCCCTGCTGAGAAAGAAGCAAGTACTTACTGCTCACTGCGGTGAAGTGCTGTCATTTGGTCTCTGTCAGTCACACAGGAAGCTTTGGATGTGTGTGTGTGTGTGTGACAGTGCAGAGAGGTGGCTGCACCCCTGGGTGAAGCTCCAATCCTCACTGCAACTTTATATAACCTCTAATCTTTTATTACTCATTATTATCAGATTAATCAATAATGAAAATAATAGTTTCGGTCTTATGATCGACTGATTGTTATAAGCACCAATCAGGACTAAAGCTAAAGGGGAAAAGCCAGTAATTTAACCTTAAGTTAAGAGGCTTTTTTTTAATATGATTTTTAAAAAATCGAGGGAACATAGATATGTACATAAGCAATCATAACAATCATACAGTACAGCATTTATTTATGTACTTTATTGGTTTAGTGCTGTAGTAGCAGTTCAAGGATTACTTTGCTCTGCTCTTAATAGTAAAAAATGATGTTCTGTATCTGTTGCATATATTGCCTAACCACCAGAACGCTATGAAGTATTAAACGTGCCGCCTCCCACCATGTCTCACTAGTAAAAGTTAAGGGGTGATAAACAGCCCTCTGCTCTACTGGAGAGTCCAGTCCAGGCATGGATGTCATCACCCACATCCCCCACGCTCAGAGGTCAGGAAGACACCACAACAATGCCGTCCTTTGTCTCTTTTTCTCATCCCTCGTCTTTTTTTTTTCTTTCTTTTTTTTTTTCGCCTCCTGCGGTCCGTTGAATCGTGACGTACTCGCAGGCTCAAATGAAGTTATTGTTACAGATAAGCAAATGTTTAAACCCGCAGATGAATGCAGGCTATGACGGAGTCAGCGGGGACGTTCGCTGGCGTGTGAGAGCAGAGCCTACGGATCATATGATGGCCTGCAGTCCCTTCAGCATACATCCTTCTGCTAATTTCATCATCCCCCTTTCTTTTTTTCTTGTTTTTTTTTTTTTTTTAACATTTCACACAATGCGTCAGTTTCATTAATGTGGTGAAGTTTAGGAGCCAGGCATGTGCCGCGGGGTCATTGTTCCAGCGATATCAAGGGAAGAAATGATGTGTGAAAGTGATACAGGCTCATGAAAGCTTGTCAGAAGGGGGCCTGCGGAGACGTCTGTCTATAGGGGTGTTTCTTCAAAGGATTTCAATTAGCACGAGTTGTTTGTCTTGCTTGAAGGAGCCGGAGGAACACACACACACACACATCCTACACCGCCGCTTCTACCTGCCACGGCTCGCCTTTGTGTTTGCTTACGCGTGCGTTCGATGGAAATGTGCAAAGTCAGTTACTGGTGATCGAGTGGGGCTTCATTTCCCCTGAAAAAGAATCCGAGTCACTCATTTACATCTGGAGCAGAGGGGAGGTATAAGAGCAGCAGCCAGCATGGATCTCTCTCATATCCTGCTCTACATTTTCCATTTTTAATCTCCCTCAGTGTTTTTTTTATATATATATAAATCTCTTCAATTCCATTTAGCTCTAAAGTCCATTTACGCCTTCATTCAGGAGTTCAATAGTGCACTGGAGCAACTCGTCTATATTTAAACACCTCACCACTGAATGAGAAATCTTTTAATTCTGCCAACCGTCACCCAGTTTGAAGGGTTTACACTCTGCGTCTGGAACGGCGTTAGTAGGTTCCAGCCCTGCGCGGGTGTGTGAGCAGCTAGCCGGAGAGCCGCGGCATTATGCTCTCAAACACTCAGAGTTTTGGATTCAACCCGTTGGTATTAAGACGGTGCTCGTATTGTATAGTATATTTGCTGTTTCTCTAACTGTTTCTTTTTTTCTTTTTTAATTTACTGATATTTTAAAGGCCGAGGATTAATAAAACATAACCGGCAGATTAATCAGCAGTGACATCATGTCATGGGTTCAAGTCTCTGCTAGTGTATTTTTTTTACAGCTTGCTTTGTACAGTCGGCAGCAATGTAAAGTAGAAATGATTTGTAGTGAACGCGGAACACAGATGTGGCTCAGTGAGTTGTTTGGCTATACTGCATGCTGACACAGTGAGTTGAGTCTGATAGCAGGAAGGCTACAACATCAATTGTAAACATGAAGGTTTCTTTCTCCACTGATTTTGTTTTTGAAGTTTTCCTGCTGACAGTATTATCCTCACTACACCAGCAGCTTGTGCATGGATCCACTGATAGTGTGAGAAAAGTGAAAGCCTTCTTTCAGGTGGTTGTTCTTCTTTTTGAATGAGCAGACGCAAACAGGCACAGGTGGATGGAAAAGAGACGCCTTCTAAAAAGCGACACATCGATCGGAATCAAACGCCGCTGGATTACGTTCAGATAGAGCGCAAAAAATCCAGCCCGAGTTTAAAAGCACATCCGTCTGCCTGACACGGGGAGCGGAATCACGCAGGTGTAGTTCTCGGCACGCTTCATTATTAATGATGTGTTTACAACGGTGGCAGGCAGGCAGGCAGTGCTGTTGACAAGTGGAAACAAAAGTGCTTTCTGTACATATGTTAATGACCTGGAGATTTTTCATCCATAATTAACTTGCTGTGAATTTTCCAGCTGTGTCTCATGTCATGTGTGAGTGACAAAGGCTATATTCTGCCTCAACAAAGCCTCCCTGTGCCGCGCACGCATGATGATGATGATGATGATGCTGTTAGAAAATCCGCATTGCAAAGAAGCTATTATGTTTTTCTGTTTTTCTATGAATATCAATGCAGACATACAGTACGCTGGTTCAGACTGTGCTTCGTGCACACGGGAGAAGAGAGTGGCTGTTTAGATGTAGAGCTGCATCTCATCTCATCTCATGTATATGTGTGTGGGTGTGTGTGTGTGTGTGTGAGAGACTCCTCACCCGAGAGCTTCTGTTTGCAGTGTTCACCGCAGTGTTGAACTCCGCTGCCTGTCTGCCCTCTGTGTTACACCCCGCTCTCCGTGTGCCTGCGCAGCGTCATTTCTCTGCATTGCTGATGATGACGGAGGAGGCGATCGCTCATCCAGGCTGTAGCGTCATGTTTAGACTCGGGCCTTCAACAAACCACGTCAGCACAGTCTCAAGGCCTTATCTTTAAAGGTTGCGCTGTCACATGGTAAATAGTCTGCAGAGCCAGAGATGTTATGTTGAATATATATATATATATGTGATCAGGGTTGGCAGGTGCATACGATCTGATGGAATTATATCATTTTGAAACATTTAATGTATTAGAACTTAAAAACTGTAGAAAAGCTTTTGTGATTTTTTTTATTTTTATTTTTTTGTCCCAAAGCCACAATATTGAATCTAAAGCAGAATTTTCCCTAAAGAAAGCAACGTCTAAACTTCTCTTTCAAAAAACAGTCAGATTCTTTTCCCCAACGTCACACTCAATCTGTCAGTTTCACTTCCTCACATCCTCGTTTCCACATAGGAAGATATTAATGCACAAAGAGACTCATGTGGAGGTCATGTGAGAGCCGTGAAGCCAAACTCCAGTCAGTGAGCGTCACAGAGATCTGTTGTTGATATGATGAATATTGAGTGCGGCTGTCGTATCCGAGTTATTATTTTAATAGTTTAATTACCGGTTTCCCATTTCGCGACAGCATCCAAGTCGTAATTGTGACTGGGAAATATTCTAATCATATTTTTCTGAAAGTTCTCATATATCCGACTTGACTAATGTGGAACTGCCTGGAAAAAAACAAACATGGTTGCTTCAGGTCAGCCAAAGTCTGTAGATTAATTTCTCCAATGCTCACACGCCATATATTGTTGGAATAAGTTACAGTGTTGGTCTCTGTGATGCTTCCTCCTGTCCACACCGGGTGTGATGCGATCCACACGCTATAAGAACAGTTGAATGAAGCTAATATGTGGCTTCAGTGGTCTGAGTTAGCCAAATCAATTATGTATATTGATGCTGGTAGTCACATGTGTGTTTATGGCAGTGTTCCTACATACACAACATCTACTGGGATGTATGTTTCAACTGTGGCTCAGCGAGAAAACACAGAAAGACCTTTAAAGATGCCCTCTTAATTAGACTCACAACGTCTATTAGATTAATATAAACCTCAGGGATCACTTTGCAGCCAGTGAGGGGGAGCAATGATTACATACACCTATCTATAATGCAAAGTCCTTATATTATGTACATATTGAGATGGATGGATAGATAATCTGAAGCTAGTCTTTCTTGATATATTAAGTCATTGTAGGCATTGCAAATCAATAAGCAGGATGTCTTTATTCCAATACTGATGTATTTTTGCATTCATTGAATTATTTCCCAATAACTTTACAAAATGATGGTACATATTGATACCACAGTATAAAGGGGCGTATGCAGTGTTAGTGGACACCTACTGCCAGTCATTAAAGTGTTTCCTCACTCCATTGTTCCTCAGTGGCCTCTGTGGGAATAATATCAGTTAATTCTGTCCTCCTGCGAACACACAAAAGCTCTTCAGCTTCTGAAGTGTTCACTCTTGATGTGAAAACACCCTCTTTTTTTAATGCTTTAATCACCTGGCAAATCCCTCATTCATGTAGTGTAGCTGCAGACAGAGTCCAGGAGGCCTAATGTGCATTTTAATCCACTCCACAGGAGTGTGTGTCAATCAACCTCTCAGTGACTCACCGGTAGGCCTGACCTGTCAATCAAATCTCATCTGACAGGTGATGGTAACGGGGATGAAATGTTCTGGATTTAATTGGAGTTGTAACATGTCATCTCTTTTGTTGGCAGAGTCCGTGACAGTATTGGTAGAAACTACAGGCCGCTGAATATATATTTATATATCATCACTACGGAACTACTGCACTCTAAATCCACGTATAGGCTGTAGCCTGCAGCTGTAAGCTTTGCAAATGCAGCTATTATTGAAATGGCAAAGTGCCCTACTTACCCTTTAGAGACTCGCCCTGAAACCAACCAGAAGTGGGTAGCTGACGGTGGGTTTTATGTTAAACTCTACAAGGCGCGGTGCCCTCGCCCACCGCTGTTTCCTAGCAGGGGGGTCCCTGACCAGGCTCTGAGCCCATGACATACACCAGTAGCTGTTCATGGGTGGGAAGACAGAGGGAGCATGTTTCTGTAACTGAGGTAGTAACTTCTCCTGGTCTGTTCAGGGAGGGAGAGGTTCTGTAGATGTGTGTGTGTGTGTGTGTGTGTGTGTGTGTGTGTGTGTTTCTACATTACTCCTCTCAACCCGTATTTTAAAGAAGCAAGGAAAAGAGGAAAGTGCATGAATGAAATGAAGAAAATATTCACTGAAAAAGGTTTTGTTGGAAGTCAGTCAATAATGCTAGATCCTAGAGCCCAAAGATAACATATTTCCAGTGATCCAAATCGGAGAAAAGCAGCTGCTCTCACGCTGAAGATGCTGGAACCAGAGAAGTTCTGGCATTTGTGTCATATGTTTGTATAGAGGGCGGCGGCTGTAGGCAGCTTGGACACGACATTTACATACAATGGATTCCCATGGTCATTATAGTCATGGCAATAAAGCATCATAACAACAATAGAAACTCCTCAAACCACCCCCGCAGCATATCTCACTTCTCTCACTGTTGCAGACGTTCCCAGCATGGCTAAATATGCTGCTTCCATATCAGACTCTTACCTTCTACTGAAGGTATGTGGACTTTTTTTTTTTCTCTTTGGACTCAAAACAATTGATCGATTATCAAAGTAGTCGCAGATAAATTTAATGGTCGGAAACTAATCGACTAATCGTTGAATCAGTTTACCTGCGTGCTCATGGGGAAGCGTACCTCTGGCTTACAGTATGGGCAACGCTGGCAGCTCTTAAATAGCCACAGCTGGTGTGTTGGGGTCACAAAGGGAACAATGCGTAGGGAAAGGAAGCATGACGGAACATATTGTGTGTGTAAGAGTAGACACATGGTATGACAGAAGGGGGTTGGCACTGACAGGAGCTCCAATAGATGCTTGTATAGAATAGAAAGCCTGCTTTTTTTTTAAAGTTTGAACCCTGGCTGTACAGTAAAGCACATGGTGTGCCGGCCTTCCTGCCCACTGTCCCCCAGCGGCAGCTCAGCACACTGTGTATGGATCCGGCCAGTTCACTAGCCCACTCATCTGTCCCAGTAGCCGAGTGGCAGCAGAATGACTGAGCCCGTTGTGCCTCGGCCGGTCATGTGACAGCTCCGTCTGGATGAATGACTCCCCACCCCCACCCACCCCGCAGCCCCACTGCCATTATGTTTTATTGGAGGGGACTTGCTTGATGAAAAGAAGAGAGACTGCTCTCCCTCCGGGGGCCCGGCACCACACACTCGCAGCAAGGCCTGCTGGGAGCCCGTCGCCATGACTGCGTCGAGCCGACGGGGAGAGAGGGACGGAGAGGAAGGAGGAGAGCGGATGCAGACATGTGGGGCAGTCAAATGGCAATTTTCTGCTGGTAAAGAAGACTTAAATCACATGTTTCACTCACAGGCTTGAGGTCAGCGCGAGTATTTTGGAACACCCACTGCACAGATCCCCAAAATAGACCTTCCGCAAGCTGCAAGTGAACATTCGAATACTACTGTTCACATCCTGTTAGAGCGACAGGCAATTTAAGTTTGAGGTACTTTCTGACCTGTTGGTTTCTGACCTGGAGAGAGATGTGTGTCACACCACAGACTTCACTGGAACGGAGGAGTGTCAGAGCAGATCTATCTTTTCCTGTCGTCCTAGTTATCTCTGCTTTTTCTTTCTCAGTCATTTCCTCTCTGTCTCTTCTTCTACTTCACCTCATGTCCCACATTGTTATATCAGTCAGCACTTTTCTCACTGTCTACACCCACATCTTTGGCATTCAAGATGTAACGCTGGGGAATTTTAAATTAGGAAGTTTAATGTATGTATGTGGTGTGTAGGTGTGTGAGTGGCTGGGTGTGTGTGTGTGTGGGGGGGGGTGTTGTTACACATTTCTTTTCTAAACACTGACCTTGTGGGGCCTGGTCCTAATGCATCATTTCTGAGGTCCTGGTTGGGGTTAGTCAGGTGTCAGTTGAGGTTAGAGCATAATTAGGGTTTGGATTTATCCCCAATAAATGTCATAATAAGAATAGTAAACAGGAAATCATCATATAATAGACCCTCGCATTAGCAAACCACCAGCAGCAGGTTTCCACGTGGGCGGCTGCTGTTGCAGAACAGAATAGTTGCATCGCAGACATGCACTCGCAGCACCGTCTCCGCTCCGCTCCAGCAATCAGCGAGGCCACAGAGACAGATTAAATTAGATTAGCAGGACTGAGCTTTAAAGTCAAATCAGCAGCTAATGGGCTCTAACATATTTGGCAGCGGTGACGGCGGCGTCTTTTGTAAATAAAAGGCAGTTAGGAGGCTCGCTGTGCAGTTAACCCGGGCCCTCCCGCTACACAATGACTCCACTGTGTAATTCTGCTGTCAGTCAAAGAGCTGGCAGGACGGTAAAGTTTATCCACGCCTGGTGGAGATCGATCTCGGAAATAAAAGTTGCCACGCAGCGCGTCAGAAATGTCCTTTATGGAGCGCTTGAAGCAGAACACCGAAGCAGAAGTGTTCAGTGGGTTTATTTTGGATATATTTATACTACCTCAGAGGTGGAAAGTAACTACATTTACTCAAGGGATGTACTGGAGTACAATTTTGAAGTGCTGGAATATTTCTGTTACTTTATATTTGTATTTTTTTTAAACTTTTTATTCCACTACATTTATTTTATAGCTATATTAACTTATATCATTCATATTTAGATTTTACATTAGAACATTTAAGATTACAGTATATAATACAACTGTGAGTTGTTAGCAGTTCTTTTCTTCTTTTTTTTTCAACTTATTTGATTCCAAAAAAGGTAAAATTATCCAATATTTCACAACAAAAGCAAAAAAAATAAATAAAAAATGAATACACACTGGTTACCATCGCTACCTTCTGTAATGGTACATAAAGAGGTTGAAATAGAGCAGCTACAAAAAGGTAAAATGCTGCTTATGCATTGATGCATGAGAATAAACAATAATAATGTCATATTTCTATATAATGAGCACTTTTTACTTGAAAGCAGTATTTTTACATTGTTGTGTTGGTACTTTTAAGTAAAAGATCTGAATATGTCTCTTTCCACTGATACTGCCTGCATTTAATAACACTGCCAGATGGCCTGATGCCATATATATATATATATATATATATATATATATATATATATATATATATATGGCATCTTTTCATTCACGCTGGGTAAGTGAGTGAATAGGTTTCTAAAATCCACCTGCGTGCTGGAGAAACGGGGCCATAACGCAGGCTTTTGATCCAAGCTGGCAGCTTGTGCGCACTCTGCAGCAACCTGTTGTTTACTAGTTGAAATATTACAGTCACTATGGCAACGCGTGTCTGTGTCCATCAGGTGAGATTTAGTTTTTTTTGTCCCTCTACAGTAAATGGCCGTATCCCAGCTGGACAAATCTATGTTTATTGACCTCCTCTTTCTCGATCTTTTATCACTTGTTTCACGTTTTATCACCGTGATAATAGGTCGGAAAAAGCTGTACGAGGCTGACAGTCCCTTGGCGTCATCCCAAAAGCATTCTGGGAAAATTTTGCGAGACCCATTTTTCCGCAAAGAAGCGTGAATGACGGCTGCTGGCACACGCTGTTGATATTCATGTTTTATTGAATGGGACGATGAATAATTGAGCGTCTCTGTGTCCCTGCAGGGCCTCTGTTTTGGCGGCGCACAAAGCAATGTGGAGGAAATAAAGATCCTGATACGCTGAAAACCAGAGGTATGACTGCTCACACACCACTGGACTCGTATACACTTCTCACACACATTTGTAACCTCACACAAACACACTTGTAGGTGAACTCAGGCGCGTTTACTCGCATGCGTACACACCGCCGCATGGGAATAACCACATGTAGGTGCTGACGGCAGATGGATGGACGATGAAACGCGCTCATTCTGGAGCTTTAATTTGATGATGGTTTGATAGATTATTTGGTTCACAGCATGTACTAAACTGAAGAAAGTTGTGTACAGAAGTGGATGGACTCCTCTGTTGTACAATCCTCATTGCAAACGGACAAATGGGTAACAAATAAAAAGGTTTAAAAAAATAATACACTACAGATGTTTCCTCATTGAATGGTTTGATGACAATGATGTGAATCATACAACCCTGTCAGTCATCAGCCCCGAACACTAAAAGGCAGATTTTGGAATGACATGTTAGCCAGCACTCTTCACCACATTCATCATCAAAAACACCAAATGAGGGAAAATGTTTCACAAGACATTCCTCATTTGTACAAAGGAGCACTGAAGCAGCTTTGGATTCCTGTGGACAGTGAAAAACTTAAAAGCACGCGTGGATGTTCATTCTTGACGTTGGGAACACACTAAAAAACCTTTTTTCCTTTTACTCGTCACCTATCTGTAAGCAGATAATCTGAATCAAAAAAAACCTGCTCCTGACAAACTGCCGGCACCCAGCTCCTCATCATGTTTTTAGTCTGGACAGTTTCTGTGAAGTGTAGCCCAAGTCAAACACATGTCTGTTCTACACAGCAGCAGCATTTGTTAGCTTCTCCTGGATGTCCACGGTCAGGAGCTTCCACACATCAGAACCCAGGCAGCTAACAAAGGAGGCACATTGTGAAAACCCTGCAGAGCGACCGGCAAACGGCTATAAATGGAGAGGAATTCCTCATCAGTGTGTTGGTGGAAACAAGCTGAACAAGGGATTCTTCCAGGAAACCAGAGTCAACATTCATAGCAAATGTATTAATGGCGCTCGTCTAGCTGCACATGCGTGCTGGTTGCAGGGCCGGAATCACAGTTTGGCGTGTGACTCAGCGTATGTCGGAAGAGCTGCTCGGCGACATGGAAGACACGCCACCAAAGATGCTCTGCAGAGCTGCAACGGTAGCACATCAAACGGTGGGCACGTAATGCGTGTGCTGGGTGGGTGGTATCGTAGGCTGGTGAGAGACAGAAAATGAGTCAAACGATTCCAGTGATGTTTTCATGCTTTCACTTCTCTCCGTCTCTCTCTCTCGGAAGCCCCTGCATTGTGTTGAAAGTGGAGCTCAACAGCACAGTGGTAATTATCCTCACATTATCCTCAACGTTGATATTCATCGCCAGAATCATTCGCAGCCTTGAGACAAACACAGACTTGTGTTCACCGTCTCCTCCTCTCTACTTGTTACCTCCATGATAATGACTGTGCCAGTGTGGGCTGTTGAGCTATTCAGCCAAATGTCAGCGTTGCCCTCAGACTGTGGTTCCATTGTGGTTCCGTGTTTGCCCGCTGGTACGGAGACACAGTCAGTCAAGTTGGTAGAAGCTGTGCTGCTAATGAACCGAGCTTCACTCATATTACGTTGACACATCTGGTGGCTTTTATTTTTTTATTTTTTTGTCAGTCCACATACTTCTTATTCCACCTAATTAAGTGATCTCTTCAGGACCTGGGCTGCAAAGCAAAGTGTACCCTCCATAACAGGATATACTCTTGTGCTTGTCACCGAGTCTTAAAGAGGCCTCTTGAAACCTCAGCTTCAAGAGGAAGCACCGTTTTCTCATCCTCGCCATCACTACTCCTTAGAGATTCTGTATACGGGAAAGCGGAGACGTCAGCGAGCGAGCAGCAGGCGCTCAGCCCCGCTGAGAGATGTCAGCTCTGGGAAGCATCAAAGGGCCTGTGGGGCCGTTGTGCTGGATCCTCAGTCAACACTGCACAGACCGTATCTACCCATGATCATGTGCAGATGTACGTACAGGGTGCTGATGTGCATGTCATTATTCAGGAGGTGCTCATGTAGGCACATTTAAGGAGGATGGCTCCACCTTCAGATGATTTATTGATGATGTAGAATTCCACCCTGGGAATGATTTAAAGATTGATTTTAGCCTTTTGCTTTGCCTGCAGGTACCTTCCTTTAACCTGCATTGCTTAATGTTGTATAGATTCTCCAAGTCTGTGGAACTCATGCTTATGTTACGCAGATTTCTCATTTCATTTGTCACCCATCCTCAGTTAGTTATTTCCTCCATTTCCCAAAATGCACTTGGAAAAAACACAACAACGGACACAAGGACCTGTTGACTGAACATGGTGATAATAAGCACTTCATGCTCTTTGCTCAAAACGCAACATTTTTCGTGGTTGCATTGTATTCTGGTGTGTGTCTTTGTCTCTCTTACAACATATTATTACCCAGTATGACTGCAGAACAATGTGCCAGAAATATCACTTAGTAAAAACACGCAGAGAGTAAAACGGATCCCATAATGCACGCTTGCTTTGCCAATCGCTGCTTTTTTTAGGGTGGATCTTTCCATAGTAGTTGAGTCCTGCTTGCACAGTAAGAGTGTGTGTGTGTGTGTGTGTTTTGTTTTTATATTCTGTGTTTAGACTTTTCGATGGAATCTTTTTTTTCTCTAATGCCTTGTTCATGTTTCCTCCAAAAGAAAGCACACGAGCTGAAAGCTTTCAGAAGGCAACGAGAGGAAGAAAAAACCCAGAAGAGGTGGGGTGATTGAGCACCACCTCAGAGTAGTTTTAATCTACACCTCTGCAGAAAGGCCTTTTTGATGTTTCACCCTCTCTTCCATCCCTCATCCCTCCATCTTACTTCAGATAAAAGAGGCTGGGACGGGCGACCGCAGCATTTTAATGATCTCTCACTTAACCCCCTTCATCCGTGTACCGTGTTGCCTGTAATAGAGGTTGTCTGGGCGAGCGGACGCCACGTGCAAAACGCTGGTGTTTATGCAGCGTGTTGTCTGTTTATACTGAAAGTAACATTTGTTTAAACTCTCCCCGCTCGGCGCCAGCAGCGTGTTGTTCTGCCGCTTGCAGGATGCATGTGTGTGTGTGTGTGTGTTGTGTATGTGGTTGTATGTGTGTGCGCCCATGAGAGAGCGAGACTTTGCAGACTTTACAGCGGCATAACCTCATCCTGTTTTACTGACTCACCAACTTGCTAAACAGCCCACCTTTTAACACATCTGCTTCATCTGCAGCATAATAACTCACTCTGGATCCGTGTGATGATTTACACCTCGGAGAGTCTGTGTCCTGTGCGAGATTTGAAGTGTGTTTTTTTTCTTTGTATGTGTCACTATACTTATGTGTCCTGTTTATCTCCGCTATCATTGCAGAAATGCATCTTTACAGACTAGGAGAGCTCTATATACATGCTGATGAAGTGTCTCGGCCACCGTATGGCCACAGGAGAAGAGAATGAACACAGATTTCTTTTTTTTCCTTTTTTTTTATTGGCCAGTTTGAAAAAGCAGGGGTGGGAAGTTCGACGGCCGGTAACAACAGCAGCCGTATCTCTTCACTGACAAGCTTTGGCCTCACCGCCCTGCCCGCCGAGAGCTGTGACAGGTATATTGTCACTGGAGCTGCGAGAGGCTGTGGGTGCACTGTCCTTCTAATGGCTTCAGACTCGGATGGCCTTATTATGGACACTGCTTCACAGAGGCTAACAATGGAGTCTTTCTCTTGGCCGTTTCAGGGCTGAAACATTTCAGCCTAATCTTAAACCCACCCAGGAAAAGATGGCCAATCGATCCCACAAAGGAACCATAAATCCCATCGGGTTTGGAGGTCACTTCACAGACCTTCAGTTATCTAAATTCACCACATGGACTGCACTTTGATTCTCACATCCTCAAAGCGCTCAGTGTTCCCGCTCAACGTTGTCATTATGTGTTATTTACCAATTTACGAAGGAGGCAGCTGACTGCTACGTTGTCAAGCGGTTCAGTGCTGTTAAATGGTGCCAACGCCAAGAGCTGAGCACTTTTGATGTTGCTCTAGCCTCCTCTGCTCGGGGCAGTCTGGCCTGTCAATAACTGGCTTCAGTTTCCATCAGCACTCCACATGTTGGCGGTTTAGCGGTGACGTGGTTTTAATTATAATGAGGGTGTGTGTGTGTGTGTGTGTGTGTGTGTGTGGAGAGGGTGGGGTGAGGGCGGCTGTTGGGCTGTGACCATATGCCGGCCTCGAGTCTCCGGGGACTAAGCCGGTGGCTTAATGAGCAGCCCCGCAGGAATTAGTGCTACTTTAACCTCAGTGTTTTGACTGCTGGGAGAAGCCCACTGCTCAGCTGATGAGTTGAGGAAGAGCAGCTCAGGAGGACCAAACATGTAGCCTCCTCCTTCCTCAACGATTACAGGTTGGAGTTTTAACCCAGTTGTTTCCTCCTCTACCCGAGGCAAGTCACATCTGTTACAGGGCTGCTTTTCATTAAAACGTTTTTTCAGACCAGTGCTGCCGAAGATGTAAAACTATATCTTCATTTTTAACACATCATTTAGCCAAAACTAGAAGTCTCACTGCAGTATAGCATGAAAATCATGACACCAAAAACATGTAACAAGGTGAAAGAGACAGGAAGCAGGGTGTGGGGCGCAGAGTCTGTCATGTAAAGCATTTAGAGCAGATGAGAGCACCAGTCTAAACTGTAATCTGTCATATAGCCTCACATTTCATATCATGACAGTATCAGTCAAAAGTTCCCATGGCTGGTACTGTATGTTTAGACCGGACTGAATATGAGTGCTGTTAGTGCTGTAGATGGAGGCCTTTTTTATCTGATATGATATTACTGTGTTAACTAAAAGTCTGTCTTTTTTGTAATCGATTCTGAGAGGTGTAAAATATGGAGCTTTGGTGTCTGCGGTTAAGAAGGACGAATGCTTCCATCAGGCAGGCTGCATTGATTTTTAAAGGAGGGACTTTGACATCCAGGAGACAGAAACCTGGCACAGTGATCTATAGTGTTACAGTATATGTGTTTCATGCATAAACCTATTTATAGATGTACGATATGGGGTTTGGTTATGCTGCATGGCTGCTGCCGTAACCAGGCTGTGTTTGTTTTCACGCGGCTTCACATGATTGAACCATGACTGATGCTCAATCAATCACAAGGGAAGCCCACTGGCCCGCCGTTTAAGCCCCTCACACAACACGATCACTGCACGAGCAGCTTCTCAGCTGTTCCATCCATCTGTCCAATGCAAGACAGGTGAGTTTGAGTCTAAAGGGATAATGTCAATTAGATTTCCTTTAAACCTGCTTCGAATGCATAAACGTGAATGTGTTTTTGTGCATATGGGTCCTTGTGGTCTAATAGATTAATGACATGAACACAAACAAACAAAAACTTTAATAAAAGGATTTCTTTATTCTCCCCCACAATTATATATGTAGCAGTGTAAGAAAGGTTTTAGACTGATGCATTTCTAAAATTCTACCTATAGCAAAGGTCCGATATTAGTCAATTTTAAAAAAAACAACAACATTTGGATAGTTTAATTATTTTTAAATTCTACCTGTAAGTTTGCAGTATTGGTGTATGTGTGGTTGAGTTTGCAGCTTTTGTGTGCGTGCATGTGTGTGCGCTCTCGTATGCATTTAAACGGCGTGAAGACAAAGAACGATGAGCCTTAAAGATTATCCCCAGCTGGAACACAATCCTCTTTAAAGGTGCTGAGCAGTGGGGGCGTTGCCGAGTCTGGGTGCCGTCTAGACGCTGCTGCTCTGTGTGGAGGAACGTGCTGTACTGACCCTGCCAGCTGCAGACGCTGGCGCAAGGAGTCACAGCTGGATCACACCGGCTCCTTGGAGGCACAGCACATTCTCATGTCTGAAGTCAGCCAGTCACACACACACACACACACACTCACACAAAAACAGAGATGTGTAGTTTTTTTCATTCCAGACACATATGTGACGGACTCTGTCTACACCATCTCCCAAAAAACATGTCCCCTGGTCTCCGTCTCATCCTCCCTCATTCACAGGCTCTTAAATCGTCATGGCTACTGCGTCATTTCCAGTCCCCAGACTCTGCCAGCAGAGCAAGGACCCATAGCACTGGCTGCGCTCAGGAATGTGGTAACCTAGCAACGGGGCTGGAGAGACAAATCACTGCGTTGGGTCGGTGATGGGCGACCATGCCTCGTCTGCTTAGAGGTAAATCCTGCAGCCGAAGGGCACGTGCGACGTCAGCCTGGAACATTTATCAGCCCTCCGTTATGCTCTTTTTTTTTTTCTTTTTAGTACTACTACTCTTCAGTCGTTTACTTCATGGCACCAGAATAAAAAAAACTCCTCTTCATCTTTGTGTAGCACTTTGAGAGTGAGATAAAAATCAACACAAAGAAGCAGAGTGCAGTAAAATAAGAAACATGAAAGCAGAGTAACACCATAAATAAAGACTGTGACAGTAAAAGAACGTCTATAAAGAAGTGTTTCAGAAGTGTTCTGAAATGTTCTGACTTAATATAAACTGTAGACGTCATTTAAAGACGATAAACTATTTTTTTTTTTAGATATTTGTGGAAACGGTATCAAAGGTTCATGCCTTTTGGCAGCAGTTGATTGACTTCCATGGTGTGCTGCTGACTAGAGCAGGTCATACTGCTACTGTTTTTTCTCCATTTTTCAGCTAGCATATGTTACATAATATATAAAATTGTAAAAATCCTGTCTGTTAGTGTCACAACGTTTGACTTGAGGATGCAGCTGCAGTGGCAAGAAGCACAGAGCCGTGCCTTGTCTGATGTTATCTTTCATCTGTAAGCTATAGGAAGTTACAATAACACAGAGCAGTATAGCATCATTTATCCTGTGTGTGTATAGGCGATGAAGAATGCATGTAGCTGCTGGGTAGAAAAAACAAACATGCCTCTGCTGCGAGGGAGGAGACGTACAGTAGTAGCTCAATATGCGGACAGCAGCGTGGTTCAAAGCGAGCTGTCTGTTTTGCTTCTGCTGCTGGAGGCTGTACAGACAGGGCGGAGAAGGAACACGAGCCGTAGTCGAACCCATCACACACGCCGCGACCCTGTTTTGACTCCGCGGTCAGGCCCGTTGGTTGATGATGAAATGCAAAAAAAAAAAAAAAAAGTTGGAGCAGGACAGAGCGGCCTATTTATAGAATGAACGGTCGATTGGCGAGAGGCACCTCATCAGCAGAATGGAACAGCAGAGAGGTTATTTTCAGCGTTTTTTTGGGACTGATTTATAAAATTACAACGTTGTTCTCTTGAGAGGTCAAAGGAAACTTAACACCTATCAATGTGTATTCGCCTTGCCTTCAACCACATCCTGACACATAGCCAGACGTATAACTAGGCATTGCACCACCTTTATTTGGCACATCTGCAGAAGGTGCTGCACCCACAAGACAAAAGTAGTTTGTATAACTTTATTCTGACCTTTGCTTTGTTTTTGTCAGATCAGGGTATTTCCATTCAGCATTTGGCTTCTGTTTTTGTTGCTCTAGGTCCATATACTGTGTATTTATTGTGGATGGCTCCAGTAGTCATCACGCCCCTGCATCTACTGTCTTTCTAGCACTATCATTTCTAATAATACGTTGTTTGAATACAGAGCACGACCCTGGCAACACTGTCCTTTGTCTTGTTGTCCTGAAAGTTGAAGACTTGGGGAACTTGCAGCAACGTGTGGCTAACAATGGTTCACATCCTCCTGTTTCCTGTGGAGCATGCAATCAGCATGGCAGCACTGTGAGGAGGTGCTAATGCGAGGATGTCTTGACAGTAGGACTTTCCTCCCATAATAATAATACGCTGAAAGGGACACTTCAAGTGTTTATCTGCAGGATCTATCTTGTTCGAGTCCATAGATTGTGGATTATCACTATGTGTTAGGGAGATTTTATGTCATCTCTCGGTTCACATATGGGAAGATTCGTCTGTACGTCTTTTGATGACCTGCAGCTGCAACATTGCCACGAGGTTTGATCATTTTTAATTCAAACCAACAGCAAAGACGGATAAATCTCGTTCATCTTAAGTGCTCCATCGTTTCTTTGTCTGTTCTGCCTTGATGACAACAAACCGCTTCTGATGCTGCCGGAGACATTCAGTGAGATCTGTCAGCTTCCAACATGCCTTTACCTGATGAAGGTGTTCTCACTTTTGTTTCATTTCACAGAGCAATACAGAAGTTAGAATAATATCTAATATGGCTATAAATATGTCTTATTTTTTGTACTTAAACTCAGACTTGTTGTTTGGCAGTATGATCTGTTTCACAGAGCTTTATTTTATTTTATTTTTTTATTTTTTTTAAACCTATAAAAAGATCACAATGCGGACGTTTTGTTTGGAAATCTGAAGGACAAATGTGAAACCTCCATGTTCCCCTCGTTTGACACGTATCCGGTGAAGACAAATGCGCACCTGAAAACGTCAAGGTATCCCTCTGAGGGTGATTATAAAGTGACTCTGAAGGCGTCTCCTTTATTCTGTGCTTATGTCGAACCCCTCCGCTGCTGTCCGCCTGCTGTACAGGAGACCGATCACTGCCTGACAACATACAGCCGCTCAGGGGTTGTACACAGGAAATGCATCATCCTTATCTACTTACTTAGCCCGGTGTAGAGGCAGCTTTCAACACAGACTCTGATACTGCGATAGAAACGTGTTCTTTATATATAAATAAAATAAAAATAAAAGATCAGAAGCGTTATTAGAGTGCTTTACGTTTGCGTCGCTACGCAACCAAATTTGTAACAAACTGGAACTGAATTTGAAGCGTAAGCTAAAGTGTGCGTGAATGCATCAGGGAAGATAATTGGTGGCTTCTTTCAAGGAACAGATACATATTTCAGCATCTTGTGTGGGTGTTGATCCGTCCAGAGCCCAGCAGGAGGAAGCCGTGTGGGGGCTGTCAGGTCAAGGCCTGGACACAGCTGCATTATTAACAGAAGGTCAGCTGTCACCACACCACTGCAGGCCTTCACATCAAGCAACTCACTCCACTTTCTGCCTCTGGTTGACATGTTTATAGGCCATTTAATGAAAGTTCACTCATTCCAATAAGTCAAAGAGCACCTTAAGCACAGAGCATCGGAAACAACTTTTATTACCTCGCAGTGAAACGATATTTGAGATACATATTGACTGAGAGCCTACACGTACTGACCTGAATGACTTGTGTTTTTGCTGTCACATCTGGTTAAACATGTGTTGTAAGTAAGGTGTCTGTATATACTGTATATACTCGGCCATAGGTGAATTATTACGGGAAGAGTGGTCGCTCTGTATTGTATTGATATTTAAAAAGAAAGGGAGTGGACAAAATAGAGACACAATGTCTTTGTTCTTCAGAAAGACCAACAGAGACAGTGGAGCATTAACTCAACGTGCAGGTCATTTTTCAGCCTCCTACACACTAGACTGAGGAATAGCTCCAGGGTTTCCATATGTATATGTATCGTTTTTTAGTTTCACCATAAAGCGACGTGTAAATCAACAAGATTTTTTCTTCACATTTTCTCACAAATCCAAACGAACAAAACAAGCCAAAAGAAATAATTCCTCTGACTGTCCCGTCACATGCTTTAGTGAGACTTTACATGATACATTTAGCTTTAGTTGTTAAACATGATTTACAAGCAGCATTATTATCATAAGTGGAAGCCTCCAAAGTTGTCACTAAATGCAATTTAATGTAATGATTATTTGAAACAATAACTATTAGATCATTTTTGAGCATCTCAGTCATGTAAATGGGAGATAGTTAGTTTGAAGTTAAATACTGAGTAAACTATTTGTCAGTGACAGTTAATCCCTGGTGAAATAATTTCATTTGTTCCAAACAGCATTAGTTACATGACCTTTTTATATCTTCTATCAATTCTTCTGTCATATTCTTGTTGTTTTGTGGCACTCTGCAGGTGTACACAGTTGTTTATGCCCACCTTGAATGGAGCAGTGACCCCCGGAAGGCTACAAACAGGCCTGTTTGGCCCCTGTCAGACACTCCTGGCTGAAACTGGACATGTGGTTATCAGCTTGTTTCCCATCAAGAGCAAAATAACCTTTGTCTAAAGGCTCAGCAGTTGTAGCCCGAGTCGTCATTTCCCCTTCTCCGTCTCTAACTCGAAAGATCATTAGGTGTTCCGCTGTCATCCTCCTCCAGCTCTTCATCCTCCCAGTATTCCTGCTGTTTTTGTTCCTGCTGCTGCTGCTGACACTGAGCCGCCTTGACACAATGGTGTCACTGCTGGCTCCGCCTAGCTCCGCTCTGACTGACGGGATCAGTGAGGACAGAGTCCTCCCCTACGCAATATGGAGAGAGCTGTGTTTCAGAGAGAAGAGAGGATCATGGGAGCAGAAATAGCTGAGGCCCGTGTTGTTGTGATCCGCGCTCAGCCAGCAGGAAGAGATGTAGACAAGCCTGTGGCCTCTCAGCTTCCCCCAGCGGAACCACAGACGAGCAGGGCAGCAGGAGGAAGGGTTGTTCCAGTTATGACAGCTCGCAGCTCATAATCCCGACCGGGCAGAGCGATGAACAGTGTAGAAGTATGTTAAAAAAATAATGCCCATCTCCTTTGAGGTATAGCGCCCATATCATCCCCACGCTGACAGGCAGCCTGAACATGCTGAGGAGCTCACACTGAGAGGAGTAAAAGCAGGACAAAGTGTGTGACTGTTATTAAAGGGGCTTGGAGTGTCCTCAGGCAGACCTCCTGCAAGGGGACATGTGTAAAAATGTTTTAAAAAGAGCTCTGAAAACAAGATAATGTAGCCCAGATCCTTCACTTTACAGGCTCTGCTCCACTCAGCCCCTTTGAAATAAGCAGAGATATCGCAGGAGCTCACGTCTGAATTGCAAGAATGCTTACTTAAGGCCAAAATGGAGCTGAGCTCTTTAATGTTGAACCTCGTGGTCAAGTCTGGAGAAGTCTTTACAGTGTTTTTGCAGCATTTCAAAAAAAAATCCTATATTGAGAGAGACGTTTTCTCTTTTGTTTCCACTTGAACATTTCCTATTTTACTGACATTGGCCCAAGGTTACAAATCATGTCCTTTAGTGTGTAAGTGAGCTGTTGCCAGTTTCGAGGGCAGCTAAAAATAGTTCCAGGTTTTCCTTTTTCGATTCCAGCCGGCTGATTCTTCACGTATTTTGCTTTCACCCTCCGCAGCTAAGAGTGAAACCGGGAGGCCGCTCTCTGTCATTGTGGCCAGGCGTACCAGCCCGGTGGAGGCTGAGGGAGTGGATGTGGGAGGCAGGGGATCACAGCTGTGTTTCCTCGGTGATGTGCCAGGTGACCTCAGTGTGTGTGCGTGTGTGCGTGTGTGCGTGTGTGTGTGATAACAAGATGGGCAGGAAACTGTTTTTCCATCACTGATGGTTTTTAAACCTTATTGTTATTGAAGTCTTAATTAATGACCATTGTGAGCATGAGGGCCACCCGCATTATTTTAATAATTTGAGGTTAGAGTATTCAGTATTCATTCAGTATGCAAAGCGTTTCACCGGACTGACACGAGAACATCGATCTCTTGAACGTCTTAAAAGTCAGAGCGACTAATGTCTTGTCAGATTACCATGGAGGGGTGTGTGCACAGTAACGCAGGGAGTAACATCTGATGCTTACTCCAGGAAAGTACTCAAATACATACAAATGTCGTCACAACAACGAAGCATGCATTGATTTCTCAGCAAAGAGTCATTTAAATTCCAGTTCAACTTTTAATTTTCAAA
The DNA here is from genome assembly GCA_036937835.1 of Pampus argenteus. Lineage (NCBI taxonomy): Eukaryota > Metazoa > Chordata > Actinopteri > Scombriformes > Stromateidae > Pampus > Pampus argenteus. The sequence goes on along the minus strand of CM072876.1, from coordinate 16,176,224 downwards.
TTGAACGGCAACATCATTTATGAGTTTCAGATCCATCCTTTCCTCTCTTCTCATCTTTCTAGCTCTCCGTCTTCCTTCCCAGTGATTAATGATCCTTTCAGATCTGATGAGAGGCGAGACGGACACTTCGCACAACCGATCGGACTCTTGAGGTTGAGTAAATGTTGTGGTTTGAACTGGAGGGTCATCTGCAGCTGTGGTGATAATTGAGTAGGCTGCTGGCTGTAAGCATGCACTCGTGCTTCTAGTTTGTGTACGTATGAATTAGTAGGAGGTGATGTATATTTGAGCCGTGTGTGGGTTACCTTGGCACAGCTGAGGGGTTCAGAGACCAGACTCTCCCCTGGCGGAGATGAGGGTGCAGCGTGTGACACCCCGAGCCAAGTGTCTGGGCCTGTGTCCACCCGTCTTTTCCTCCAGTCCTTGTCTATCTCTACCTCTCCATCAGCCACTGCTCCCTCCACAGCTCTGTGCCCCCCTCTCTTGCCCCTGTAATCATTTTCACCCTCATTATTACTCCATGCAGACTTCTCTTTCGCTCTGTCTTTGTCTACGACAGTGTAAAGTGAACCATCATTTCATGATGTCTTGTCTGCTCTGCTACACGGTGAGAAACGGCAGCTTTGATAGTGGAAATAGGAACTTTGTGACATTCTGGCTTCTCGTGGGTGGTGAGAGACAGCAGTTATAATAGCTTCCATTTTGGCTTTTGGTTCTCTCTGTTCCCTCAAAGGTCAGCACTGTCGGGACAGTTTGTACTTCTTCAGTGGTACAAATGTACCGTACTGAAATGAAATGATTTTGATTTAGTTAAAAAGGTGCGATAATGAATGCTGATGTGCCCTAAGTGTAGCAGCATAGCGTCTCATAAAAAGCACTGCTACCCTGGGTCACAGCAAGTTGAACTGCAGCTGTCGGATATGAAAAATGTCTGGCAGTCAGCACTTCGATATGAGTGAATTTTCAAAGCAACATGAGACACCTAATGGAGCAGCAGACCGGGCAAAATTTAACATGAAAGGGAATAATGCTGAAAAAGTGTGTAAAACCCGAGCTGCAGGAGAGACACAAGTCAGACCGGAAAAGCTGCGCGCAGATCAGTATTTTAATATTAACAATGGGTGAAATGACTGTAAAATGAAAGTGGTCGCTCATAGTGATGAAGTGGCAGGAAATTACCGCCCAACCTACAGTACCAAGCGTTTGGTTCAGTCTCACTGCTCTCATCAGCCTCTCTTCTAAAGCTAAGAAGAGTTAAAACTGAAGTAATAGGAGAGTGAATATTGAACGTGAATATTGCTCCCATCAAGTTTGCAGAAACATAACATATTCGCCATATCAACCATATAAGGTCATAATATGTCAAACACATGTCTTGTTGTAGAGTTCTGTCCCAAGAACTGGATTCGTTCTGCTTTAAACTAACCAGGCTTTGTAATGGTGAATTATTTGCATCTAATTTTAAGTATGAGTTGTGTGTGAGCATATTGATGGTGAACAGTTATGGAAGCCACGCGTTATGACGGCACCACTTTGACTGGGTTTGAACTTCTCTCCAGCTCACACAACAAGCTCATGTTACACAGCTGTCCTTGTTTACAAACAAGTTCCATTGCAACTAATGAATATTTTTCATTATCAGCCAATCAGAATTTTTCCTTATAGCCGATAAATCGTTAAGTGTATGAAATGTTCTTCACTTGTACCCGTTGGAAGCGTTTTTATGTTTCTGAATGAACTAGTGCTCTTCGAGCATAGCCCAGCGCTTTGATCCCTTCCTGCATCGTTCCTTTGCCAGGTAAAGAGAGCTTGTACTAGAAGCATGCTAAAGATTTGTAGTATATTAAATGTGTCCTTGTCAAGGATATGTGCTCCCACATGTATGTCCCAATCTGTGTGAAACAAATTAGTAGTCAGTCTCTCCGCCCTCTACCCACTCTGTTCCCACTCTCCTGGAGCCGGAGGTGTTTTCATTCATTCATTCATTCAGGCAGACGCGATCCCACCGGGGTTGACTCCGAGCCCTTCAGTGACCAAGGGGGTGGAAAAAGCCTCCTGTGTGGGGTTAATACGACATTGTGCCCTCCACCTCCTCCTTCACCAACCTCCTCCGTTCTCTTCTGCTTCTAATGAACCCCGCCTTTTCACCTCCCCATCAAATATAAATGCAACCAGGGAGCATATCCCGCGGCAGCAGCCCCCAACCGCCATGGCATACCTTCAGCTCTGCACAGCTGCCCCATGAATTATTCACCCAGAGTGGCACGCGGACGTGGGCCTGCCTCTGCCCCCCTCCCCTCCCCCCAACACACACACACAACCCCCTCTTTATCAACCCCTTATTTTCTAAGACATGGAGCACAGGTGGATGCCACCTTATTTCAAGTTGAGTTAATCAATTTTCATCCCATTAACTCCTTTAATCACGCTCTGTACATCTTCAGATGCTTTAAGACTTTGGCTCCAATTAAAGAACCTAATGAATTTTATCCATCCAGTGTTATATGAACAGCCTTTTGTGTTAACTAATTATAGATCCGACTCCACTACTGGTCATGTCCTGCTCTGTAATTGGATTTTCCCAGAGGGTTCATTGATTTCATGTTGAAAGCGGCCGAAACATGAGAGGAGATGCTTGGTCTGATATGAATCATGAGAGGATACCGGCAGCTTTATAGTGTAGGCTGCCTTCTTTATTATAAGTCTTTATTTTGATAAAAGCAGAATCTATGTTGTTTAAAATGTATGCACATTTTCGAAATTCCATGGAGCAGTTACGTCAAGTGCAACAACGCTGCAAAAACCCCTCTAGAGCTGTTTTCCTGCAGCCCTCCGGGATGAGGAGTGAAAGACCGGTGGAGTAAACAGCAAAACAGCCCCTACGGCAAGCAGGTGGCAGCTTTTTCTGCAAAGGAGGAATAATTAATCAGCAGAGAGGCTGCATGAAAAGAAGGGAAGGAAGAGGGAAATAAAGAGATGAAAGAGCCTTCAGTTCAAAGAGAACAACCAGTGATGAGCTCGGCCCTTTCTGGGCCTGCAGAAGGCTGTGGAGGAGAGAATTGGCCAAACAGGGCTTAGATCTGTCACGTCCGTCTTTTGGGAAAAAAAGCAAATTGCATTCAACGTGAATCCAGTAATCTGATTGATTAAACGATTGTTTTAATTGATTTGGAGTTTGTAAGTAATTGAGTTGCAGAATGTGGTATTTGTTGGATTGATGCGGAGAAAAGAAGAAAGCTTGGTCAAGTGGTTTCACTAAAACACTAAATGTAATATCTGATGAGGAATGCTAATGGGGAAGGATGAGAAATGTAGAGGAAAAACACAAATAAATGAGTAAAATGCCAGATTTGTAATTTTACCCATGCCTTCATCCTTCATAGTTGACGTAAAGCAAACTTTAGAGTCACATTTACAGTAAACTGTTGTCAAAGTATCGTATCAAAGAGAGTTGTGTTTTGGTATGAGTACAGAAAGTCAGGCATCATATCAGCACTAGTTTTGCTTTAACCAATCAGTTGGCATGGAAGCTGTGTGGGTGTCGCTTTACCAGAAACATGCTGAGCGGTAAGAAACTTTCCAGCTGCAATGATCAGAAACGTAACCATTTTATGACTATTTTTTGTCGTCCGCTTTAGATTTAACAAGACATGGATGTAAGTAAGATAACATCACTATCCTTAATCCCCTCAACAAAGCTGCAATCAGGGTCCTCAATGAGCACACAATATTTGTCCCCTAAACGTTACAGTATGTTTAATTAATAACTCTGAATTGTTATAAAAGCTATCCTGTCATTTCAGTAGCTTAATGTCACTTGACATCATTAGGCCTGCATTGTTGGTAATAATATCGAAGTTCTCAACGTAACCTTGTTGTCCGGGGGTTTTCTGGCTCTTGGGGCTGCGTCTGTCTCTGCCAGAAGCAGACTAGAATAACAATGCTCCAACTGAGCCTCTGGTAGCAGCAGAGACCGTCATTACTGAATGCTTGATGTATAATATCACTCTGGGTGACATCAGTGTCTACGTATTGCAGCGGTGAGAGACACCCTGTGTGGTGTGTACATATCTGCCCCAAATCACAATCAAAAATCCTTCCAAACCACCTACATTTAGCTCCAAAGGTCTGTCTAACTGTGACACCAAGACATATCAGTCCCTGAAAATAGACTGGCTCCGTCGTCGTCCTTCCTCCAGAGATTATCATTTAAGAACAGCACAGGATCAACTTTCCACCCAGCTCGGAGGGATCAATACATTTGTTTCTCTTCCCAAAGCCGATTCAGTCCGCCTCTGGCAGTCACGGATTACGTAAGGAGTCAAAATGCACGTCGGTTTGTGGTCTCAGTCAGTAGTATAAGCATATATGATTAGAGGTGCTCTGCAGTCTTGCACCGCCTGTCACACCGGATTACAGCATCCGTTGACTGAGGCGCTGTTGCACATGTGAGCCGGACCATTTCGCACTGCCCGCGGTTTTGATGCCAGGTCGTTGACACGGGTCACACCAGCTCCATTACGAAGAGCACGAAGGTGAAATATAGCGCTCACCGCGATCCTCGTTGCATCTACTTCATGCACCCGTCAGCAGAGTTGCGCATTTAAATCCAATAAGGCACCTCGTGTGACGTGTATTGTTTTATGCAAAGATCGCTGCCCTGCTGCTGAATCACTGGCACTGACATTTTTACAACCAATATTGGACACACAAATTCACATTTTCTTCACTCTTATAATTCAGTTCAGTATACATCGAAGTACCCAGATCAGGTAAAGCAAGCTCTTAAAATGTATGAACACTTAAGCAAGACAAAAGAACATATCAGTTGAGAACAGACAGACGGCTCACTCTTGGCACATTTATCTTGTTTGTTGTTTAAAAAAAAAAACCCCACACAAATGATACGGTAAGATTTCTCTGCTTGTATCACCCCAACGTCTGTGACAACCTCTGATTGGGCTGACGGGCATTTCAGCCTCTGTCTGCTCCAGTGTGCCATCTGAGCGATCGGTCTGTAATTATGTTAAAAGAGAGTGGTCACAGTGTGTCAGTCAGTTTGGGGCTGCGTTTCTAATTGGTAGAGAAGGGGGTTTCTTTCGGCAGCTGCACTGGCATGGAGACGTACCCGAGCTTAAATTGGGGCACTGCTCTGTAACTCTGTTAATGCTGTAATCACAAAAAGCTGCATGAAATGTCAACAAGACTACAAGGTTAAAGAGCTGCCAGTGACCCCTAGAGGCCGCAATATTAATGTTTTATGTGTTTATTTAGGGCAAAGTTTCATCACGCTCTTACATCACTGACTCAATACAGCAGTATACTAAATTGGAAAGTGCAAAAAGGGTATATGTTGACTGAGAAGACACAAACACTACAGTTTTGAGTTCCTAATTAATGTTCACAACCTGAGAAGAGGTATTAGATTAGAAAACTGTTGCTTAAATGTACAGTATCTGACTTAAAGGACTACGTAGTCCTATTACTACTGGTCCTGATGCAGCGTCAATCATTAGGTTTCATCCTCTGTGCACCAAGCATATGTATATGAAAATGTCTTGGTAATCCATACAATAGTTGTCAAGACAGTTCACTAAAAGCCAAAAATGTTGATCTTATGGTGGCACAAGAGGAAAAGTCAGGGGATCACCAAGGTCAGGAGGCCTTATCCTCTGGGGACCATGAATGCTTGTACAGTTTTATAGCAACCCATCCAATAGCTGTTGAGATATTTCAGTCTGGGCCAAAGTGGCGAACTCACGGGCATTGCCATCCCCTGAGCCATGTCACCAGCACGCCCGTTTAGAATTATTTTTAGATTATTTCTTGTGAAACCATTAGGAATCATCCTCTGGGGACTATTAATGTCCACAGCAGATTTCATGCTGATATTTAACCAGAAGACTGATATTGTCTCATTGTGTTGCTGTCTTTCATCTCTTCAGCCTCTTGTCCTCAGATTGTCTTGAGATTGCTCAGTGATTATCTCAGTTTCGAGTCCTTATTGTTTGTCTGTCAAAGAGCTGATTAGTAGAAGAGCCCGGTTCCGTCCTATGATTCCCCCTACGTGTTTATTGCTGCTGCTAAGATGCAATAACCAACACATCTCCTTCATTATTCTTTCTCTCTGTCCTCACATTGTGTCACAAGTGAATACATTTCCTTCTTCTCACTTCAGTCAGGGATGAAACGAGCGAGAAGACAAAAGGAAAAACAAAAAGGGGGAGGGAGTGAAATATATTCTCAAGTGACACATCTGGGGATAGACTGGAGCTAAAGGCCAGACTGGCAGTTTGTTTTGCAAGGAGAGCCTGGATTTATCGCTTGTTGTTTCTGCACTGATAGACCATCCTAACACACATTGTCATAGTTGTTTTGAAGAGAAACAATTAGATGGCGTTAATTCATCTGGGAGTCTGGTAAAATTATCCAGGGGTAAATGTGTCCTGCTGCGGTGGCGATCCAGTCATATTTTATTTTTTTATTTTTTTACTGAGGGAACCATCATAGCTTAGTCATAAACAAGCTATTCAGAAAGTATTTCAAGATGTTTTCTCGTCTGTAGTCTGAACATGTATCGACATAATTGCCAACACACGTATACAGCAGAAACATTCCTCCTTCTATACTGTCTACAATGGTTACACCATCATCTTGGTGATACTTTTTCAATGACTGATTATTACAAAAGCAAATATAGATTTTATACTGCCCCACAACTTTTTGTAGAAACATATAAATTACCTGATTGATAAGAGTACTACAGCAGTCTGCTATTGTACTGTAATTACATTATGGGACTTGGAAAAGGAAGCTAAAATGCCCACTTCTAATTCCTAGTATGATTCAATCTCCAAAAACACAGTATCCTACACACCCCACTATGCAACTCCATGGCGGTCTCTGTTTCCAACACCCATGCCTTTCAAACAATGCCTTCTGTTAGACTAAACTAACTGTCTTTCACAGGCTGTGAAGTACTCCCCAAGACAAGTCAATTGACTTTGACAAAACTAAGGAAATATTAAGGATTTAAAAGAAGTATGTTGGGAGTGTGTTTGCTTTACCTCTGCAACCTCAACTCCCTCCTCTGATCCAAATCCAAGCTTCAAACCCTTCAAAAACCTGATGAATGAAAAAATGATTTCATGCGGAATGATTGGAATTGGAGAAAGACTTCATCAGTTCAGTACAAATTTAGATATTTTATCAAATCTCTTTCTCTCTCAATGGATGGCGGACAACAAAAACTTCATGATGTCATTAGGGGTCATCATTTTTAAGATCCACTTAATAGCTTATTTCTTGAGCTTTCAACCACATCTCAAGGTCCTCATAAGCTAGTTGGTACACCTGGAGTGATCTTTTACTAGTCAATTACTAGAACAGACTTGGGTGTTAACCAACCAGAGAAGAAAAAAACTCTGTTGGTTGCATTATGGGAATTTTAGGATGCTGGTTCTGTGCACGATGAATATACTCTACTTCACCCAAAAATTCAAAATAATGCGAATACTTGCACGACAGAAAAGCCGTCCTCTCTGCCATCGCAGCTGCACAGCTGACTTTGATTGCTGGATGCTGTGATAAAACCAGCGTCCAGTCACCGACACTCTGTCCTCCCACCATTCTCCATTAAGATAAAAGCCTCCCTCTCCCCTTCTCTCCAGCCAGCCTCCCTGACATCAGTGTGATAGAATCTGTTATTCCTCCTGACCGTGAAAGAGACACACTGTTTGTGTGAGTCATCCAGAGAGACCAAGCTATGTGTCAGGCTATAAAAAAAAAAAGAAGAAAAAAAAAAAAAAAGGTCCCTGCCTCCCAGACCAGAGTACTAATCAGTAGAAGGATGTCATATGTAGAGAAAGCAGTGTGAAGTGAGAACCTTGAACGGAGTGATGAGTTCAGTTCTGTTTGTCGGGTTGCGCTGCGCAGCCGAACGCTTTTCTGTCGGCTCGTTCTTCTTCCAGACATGTTTCATCTTATCGATCCACCAGTCAGGCTTATTATATAGAAGTTAAGGCTCTTTAAGCCTGTTTGTGTTTTATATCTTGCACCCGTTATCACATTTTATTTCTTATTGATGTCATGTTCATTTAAGAGCTGTGATCGGGATGTGTCTTTGATGATCCTTAACCTGCTGTCTTTTATAAATCTCTGGAGGTATTTTTTATCTCAGCTGCACAGTCGTTCCGTTTTTTATGAAATACGTTTTGATATCCTTATCACTTCCTTTCTACGATTGATCACCGAAGGCAACCAGACATCAATAAACTAACCTAATGTCTATTTTTCTTTCTCCTCTCATCTACAGATTATAGATAATGGGCTGTGTGCAATGCAAGGATAAGGAAGCAACCAAACTCACAGACGAGCGAGACACCAGCATCTCCCAGGGAGCAGGTTACCGTTATGGGGCTGACCCCACACCGCAGCACTACCCCAACTTCGGGGTCACCGCCATCCCGAACTACAACAACTTCCACGCCCCCGTCGGACAGGGAATGACGGTCTTCGGAGGGGTCAGCACTTCCTCTCACACTGGAACCCTGAGGACTCGTGGAGGGACGGGTAAGCATGGCGTTGCGCTTTGTTCGGTGTACACGAGGAGCACATATTAGACACCCTGCGAAGGAACTCATTTCTAGGTTCAAAGTGAGGCAGAGGGAAAATGTAGAATATGTCATGATCAGTTTGGGCATCACAGGGAGAAAAAGCTTTTCATCTATCACGAGTCGCTCTGATCTTACAGTATGTCATAGACAGCTGTGATCTCATTAGTTGCTGTTTAAAAGGTCAACAGCAAATAAAGTTGAAACTGACACCGTGAATCCCACAAAGTATTGCTGCCTCAAGGTTTGAGATCTTTACTCTTTTAATAAGAAAACAATGACTCCAAAGTCATCTTCTGCATGTCTTTGTAATGCTGTGATGAATCGTATTAATTGGGATGTTCAACCTCTAGCTCAGAGTGTGGAAAACATCAAAATATCTTTGCATAATTATTCAGAAGGCGCACAGATGATATATAGTGATATCACCAGTTGACTCTCAGGGAAAGTATCTAGTTTAGGTAAATGTTACAAATCATTACTGTAGAGGTAAATTAAGACACACATTAGTCACCAAAAACGTTCAGTTAATTATTCCTGTCACCTCTGATATATATAATAAAAGAAAGACAGATAATATTTCAAAACAGAGAGGGGAAAGCATTCATTTGGAGGTAGATCTTAAAGAAGGGAGTCTTTGTTGTTAGACACATGAGAAAAAGTAAGATTGTCCACACAGTGTTCCATGCACCCACTGATAGTTGTATACTCGCTCACAGCCGCCCACATGCACACACACGCACGCACACCTCTGTATGCAAAAGCACAGCCTCAGAGGGCTTCTTTGTGCAGTTAAAGACTTACTATGGCATCCCAAAATCCTCGCAGCCCCTGCTACAGCCCCTCTCCCGACCCCAGCCCAGCCTGGCCCTGTCAGGAACGTCCGGCTGGCATTAGCACAGGGCTTTGTGTGCCGGGCTCTTTGTTTAGGAAGGGAATATTCCTACTCAGGATTTCCTTTATGTTTGACTAAGCCCATGGTGCTCTGCAGAGGAACTCAGCATTTCCACTCAATTTAGCAGGAGTCCTCTCCCTCAAAGTGTGGATTATTTTCTGCACTATATAATCCAAATCCACACAGTGGCAGCGGAGCGGGGGGGTGGGGGTGGGGGTTAGCTTTTTAATTTTCTCCTGGTGGGGAAATTTGGATGTAAGCCGCCCTTCCCTCCCATCCTCTGTTATAACACAGCAGCCCAGCTTGTTTGCTACACAGCCACAAAGTCCACCCTATTCAGTCACATGAAAGAGGAACACAAACTGCAGTTGGCTTCACACATTTTATTGATTTTCAGTTGATGTCATTTCCCCAGATGGAAATTCACAGCTAAGCCCACAACCTTATGTAGGATCCCGGCAGACAATTCTGAAATGAATCGATATACCAGTGTATACCTATCACCCACCTCTGCTGACCACCTGTTTACTATGCACTACTGGTGGTTTCAGCGGTCTCCTTAGTCTTCAGACTTGGCTACAGTCTGCTTGTAGAGCTCACAGTGTGGCTTTAATTGACAATTTGAACCGGTTGTGGAATCGTCTGTCTCTCTTTAACAGGGACGGTATCCGTGCATACAAATACACAGATAGTGACTGCTAACATGCAGCACAGAGCTATCTCATCCGTGTGATTGACTGATCACATCTTACTCTTCTTCTTCTTCTTCTTCTTCTTCCGTGGTTCCACCTATCTGATCTCCCTATTAAGACTGTTGTAATGAATAGGGTTACGCAAATTGTACCTCTGCACCACCAACAGCCACTGCTTCAGCGCTACAGCTCACAGCGCAATTACACCTAAAACAGCTTTTTTCAGTGTGAGATCTACTACTAAGTAAAACTTTTATTTTAAATGAGTTTATTTTATCTCCCAATTTACATGATATGTTTTTAACCGAGTCTTGATTAGAACCTCGGTAACGCTAGCAGCTTGTTGAACTGTGTCCTCCAAACTATGATTATCTAACCTTCTGTCCTTCCATTTTCTCCACAACCATTCATCCGACTGACTTCACACTTGGCAGGTTTATTGCTCAGGACCCAAAGACTCTCTGTGATACCAGAGGCCAAGCAATCGGCCCGTTCTGTGCACTTCTTTTGTTATCATTGTCGACTCCTGTCTGAACACTATCATACCAACAAACGAGATGGAAGAAATCAGGTCTCCAAGTACATCATGAGGCTATGAAGGAGTTATTGCTTCACAATAATATGGTAGAAGAATGTAAAGAATGCAAGAGCACAATACTTCTCTGACCTTATCTCCAGCCCATCAGCATAACCTTTTTTTATTTAAGACTGTTGATCAGCTGGTAAATCCAACCCTTGCTTTGAAAGTTTTTAATCTTACTGCACTGATAAAGTAGTTTCTGTTATCCCTAATAGCACATACTCTAATGTCCATCACCCAACACTTTCAATCGCTTTTCTCCCCTTTCCTTGTCTGAGCTTTCTGAAATAGTCTCTCTTATTAAAGTGTCTTTCTGTCCAGTTGATGTAAGGCCAACAATGTATGTCATTGAATTTATCAGGCCGTCTTTTCAACAGTGTTGTGTCCCGGATTAGTTCAAAACCGCTGTGTATAACCTCTTTAAAAAAACCTGGGCTGGATCCTACCATCCCTCAAAATTACAGACCAATCTTTTATCAAAAAATTTAGAAAAGTACCCGTCAAAGCAATTGCTTTTAACTGCGTTTCAGTCTGACTTTCACAAAGATGGCAGTGAGACTGCCCTATTTTTTTACTGGATGCTGACATGCTCAGTCCTTGTTCTTCTGGACTTTAACGCTCAGTCACAGCATTCTGTCAGACAGGCTGAGGCGCTGTAATATCTGGTACAGCTTTAAAGTGGTTCACTTTGTACCTGTTAAACAGAATGTTCTGTGTCTCCATTAATAGCCAATAACCTTTCATCTTCTGCTCCTGTCAAGTATGGTGTCCTTCAGGGGTCAGTTTTGGGACCAGTTTTATTTTCTTTGTATAAGCTTCCCTGTTGGAACGCGTCAAGTCTGTTGAAACCTTGTTGTTTGCTTTGAGCAGTGTACAACAAAACTTGTTCAGTATTGTTTTTATCATCTTATAAATATTTCCAAAATATGATCTGTTTTACCTTTCAAAGACACAGAGAGCGTTTTAAACGTCTTCATCTCCTCACACCTCGACTATTGCTACGGCATCTGCACCAACCAAAAATCTTATTAATCGGCTCCAGACTGTACAGAACTCTTGTTCTTAACAAGATCCAACAGAAATGACAACATCACGCCTGTCTTAGCCTCATTACACTGGCTCCCATTATTTTTCAGAATTGATTTTAAGATCTTATTTTTGACTTTTAAGGATTTTCATGGCTTCTCTCCATATCTGACTTCTTAGTCGCATACTAGTCAGTACGTAGCCTGAGATCCTCGGGCTTCGGTCTTTTATCTGTTCCCGAGGTGCTGCTGAAAACTGGGGGTGACAGAGCCCCGGAGCTATGGAACGAGCTGCCTGAGGAAATCAGGTCAGCAGAATCACTGACCTCTTTTAAATCTCTTCTTGAAAACATACTTTTATCAGAGAGCCTTTTCTGATTTTACTTGGTTTTTATTGACTGCCTTTTTGCTGGTGACACTGTAATTGGTTTTATTTGTTTTATTTGCTCATTATTGGAAATTGCTTTTATAATTTGCTTGTTTTGAAGTTGTTGGCTTGTGTGAAGCACTTAATGATGTGGGTTCAGAAAAGTGCTCTATAAATAAAGAATATTATTATCGTTACTGTTGCGAAGGTTAGAAACCCAAAGTGTTTCAATCAGATACTTTGTGTCTGTTTGTTATCACATGAATAGCAGCAGGTCCTTCTATCTGCAGTCCTATCAACAAGCCTGACTAGCCCTCTTCATAGCAACACTGTTTCCCAGAAAACCTTCGCCTGGTGATTGTCTGAAGTGAAAAGACTTGAATAAATGCGATCAAGAGACTTTAAGTGGACTTTGAAGAAGTGCCTATTCAACTTCCATTTATCAAACACAGGGTAACACTTTGAGTGCTTCTTTTTTCTTTTCTCAACACTGCTGTGTTCTGTCATCAGACAAGAAAACTCAAACGGACCAACTCAGATATTAAAGGGTCATTTGAGTTTATCAGAAATGGGTTCATATTTTACTAGTTTTGGTCTTTATTCCACTCTGTAAGAACATTTACTGAGTTAATTGAATTTGGGAATATGGCAACATTTCTAAAAAGATGTCAAATGGGGCAAATGGTCATACAAACGGATACATACAGACGGACTGTATACAAACTCTCAGGTAACTCAAAACTTTAGGAGAACAAACATTAGAGTCAGTGTGATAATGGGTTATGACTCCTGCCTGAACAGCAAGCCCCATGACTGAGTGGTGAAAACAGTGCAGGAGGATCTTAAGATTCAGTTCATCCAATGAATCCCGTTGACCTAAGAAAAGTCCAAAACTCTTTCTCCCAATACTCTCCCAATAGCTAAATTTATTGATTTGGCAGCTCTCTCAAGCTGTAACATTTACTTACAGTAATAGTTTCAGATTTTTTCACTACACCTCAGCTCTACCCCGTTACCTAAATTAGTAAACAAGTAAACAGCATGGTGACGATGAACATTAATCCTAAATATAAGTAGGGCAGAATTTTCCAAGTTGACTCTGAGTCGCCTCTTTAGGCCAAATATTCTCCTTCCTGGGGGAAGGGCGTGACTTCTGTATTATTTGTCACATGCTTGTGGTTCCTGCCTATTCTTATTTATTGTTCTTTTTATTGATTTTATTTTTACTCGGTGTTAGTACTTTTATGTTTTGTTTTTCTTCAATACACCTTACAGTACAGTCCAAAAACAAAGGTGATTCTGGAGATGGTATCTCTGGATGATGAGCAGCCATTGGTGAATTGGTGAAATACTAAGTGCTGCCACAGAGCAACAACTACCAGCACCCTTTGTCGTAGTCTGATCATTTCAGTTAGCTTCAGTCACCATAACGATAACTGCATAAGGAAAGTTAAGGATTTCAGCTTTGAGTAAATTGTGTATTGACGTTGCATTTGGACCATTTTGTAAATAACTTCTGCTTTATTTCCACCACTATAATGCTCCCAGTTTTGTCAGTAGAGACAGCCGTTGGTTAGATAATACCGGAATGGCTAAAAAAGGTTTTTCAGGCCACTGGTCTTTATCTGGAGAGGTTTTTGCCTGTCTGATGGGAAAGTGATGGGTCAAACTGGATTGAGCCAGGACAAATCCCAGCTTCACTGGATTGTTAAATTTCCGAAGCACTCCCTGACTGCCCTGCAAAGCATTACTGTCAGTTCAAGCAGTGCTGGGTCAGGTAGAAAGGGGCAATGTTGCACCTTTCCAACACCACTGAAGTTGTGTTTTGTGGATTTAGGTTTTTTTTTTTTTCCTACTAAGAGAAACACACCAGTCAGCTGGTAAAGAACTCAGTGTCTTGTTCACTGACCACCATTAGAAACTAATCTACTACTAGTACTACTACTATATAACCCTGTCACCTCAATGTGAGAATGAAAGCTCCATCTTTTGCAGTTTTACATTTCAAATTTATTTGAAGCAGTATTGAGACGAGCCCTCGATGCACCGGTTTAGCTTGGCTCCTGAGATCCAACAGTGCTTGTTTTGTTCCAAAATGTTTTTCCATTTTTATATCTCTATGTTCTACACACCTCAACTAAAAGGGTACTAAAAATCTAGAGGTACAGAAAAACTCAACCCTTTTAGTTGACGTGTATAGAACAGAGGATCACTGTTAACAGATAACAGCCGGAGGTTAATAATACTAATAAAATCTAGAGGTAGTGAAATCTCAAACGTTTTATTTGTATTGTTAACCTCCAGCTGTTATCTGTTAACACATAATACAATCCCGTTTTACATTTGCCACAAGCAAGCACAAGAAGCAGTGTAGGGATGAGAAAGTATTCCTCTGAGAGAAGTACTACTGGGAGAAATTAATTAAGAGACAACCGTGCCTGTAAAGTCGCTCTTATGTTGAAGTTATACATGTAAAAAGGGTCAGACAAACAATCCAACAAGGCCTCAATGCTAGATAATCCATCTAATAGTTGTCTTTTGGTGGCTGTAGAAGAAAAGTCTGGCGATCATCAATCATCATCAATTTCTTTGAAAAAAAAATGACCTTCCAGTGATGCCAGATAAAAAGTGAAGGAATCACAAAAATGTAAGCGTATTAATCCTGTGGGGACCAATGTTTGCACAAAGCTTCATGGTAATCCATTCAGTAGTATCTGAGAGGCGGACATCGCTGGAGGCCTGTGACTAGCATGGCTAAAAAATAATGGCAACATGTGTCAAATGCAAAATGTCAGAAAATGACTCCTGGATGGCCTGTTTCCACTCAACTTGATCATCAGTTATAACCTGTGAAATCTGATTCATTCCCATTAAATTCTTCATGACTGACTTGCATCCAATGCATTCAATGCACTGGAGCTCCCAGCGCACCATGAGCTCAGTGTGTGATTCCAAGCTTCATTTTCTCTCACTAATCTGCTGAGTGCTGATGTTGTGTTTTGATCCCTGCTGCAGGAGTCACCCTCTTTGTGGCACTTTATGACTACGAGGCGCGGACAGAAGACGACCTCAGCTTCAGGAAAGGAGAAAGGTTCCAGATCATCAACAGCACGTAAGTCGCCACAGCTGCTTATCTGACTGTCTGCACTCAGGAGGAATGCAAGTTTCTATTTATCTGCTTTACTTCAGTTTGTGGAACTATAAAAACCACGTTCAACTGTTGCAACCACTGAAAACTGAATTATTTTACTCATGAAAAAAGGCTTGAATCCAATGGAAGTGGTTACGAAAGTCAGAATTGGCAACAGCTTTATAGAGGACACTAAATTAGGTAAAAGTGGTGGTTTGAACATGTAATATAACAATCAGCAGTAAACACAGTTTATTTTAGGTTTACTCAGGGTGGAGCAGGGTGTCCAGCCAGCAGTGATGAGTGTGGTGTTCCTTCAAGACTTCCCTCTGAACCTGAACAGGAAGTGCCCTGTTACACCCATAGTGATGTTGGCCACTCTTTCCTCCAGTCAGCAGAACTACAGACGACCAGTGTGTGTGCGCATGCGTGTGTGTGGGTGTGGGAGGAGAGGCGTGATCTTCTGTCAGCTCTTTCACCATCCTGGCCTCAGTTTGCGGATGGTTTTCATTTTCTTTCCGTCTACACGGGGCTGCATCTCAGCCTGCTGTGATCCTCAGCTGCCTCTCTGTTTGTTTGGGTTTCTTCTGCAGTGGTGCAGTGACATTTGAGGAGGCGGGGAGACTGCTGGGACTGCGCTTTGACCTTATTCCCCTTTTTGGTTTGTTGGAGATTTTTGCAAATTTATTGAAATTAAAAACAGAAATCATTTAAGGATTTGGAAAGGCACACAGCTGTCTATATAAGGCCCCACAGACCACAAAACAAGCCTAACGTTGAAGGAATTGTCTGTAGACCTCAGAGACAGACCCCCCTGTCTCAGATCTGAGGAAGGTACAGAAACATTTCTGTTGCTTTAAAGGTTCCAATGAGCTCAGTGGCTCCATCATCTGGAAATAGAAGAAGTTTAGAACCACCAGGACTCTTCCTCAAGCTGCCGTCCCTCTAAACTGAGAGATCGGGGGAGAAGGGCTTTAATTAGGGACCTTTAACCCGATGGTCACTCTGACAGAGCTCCAGGGTTCCTCTGTCATTATCAATATTTTCTGTATGCAACAGCTGACAACCCAGATCAACAGATACACATACAGCAGATCCCGTTAATCACACAGCTAAACACATTTATGGAATTGGCCAAAAATGCATGAATTATTAAATACATACGTAAATAACTGTAAATATCTAAACAACAAACTAAAATGATACCTAAGTGGCTCATGCCCTCTAAGTAATGAGCTGTATAAGCTCTCTACTGTGCACCGCTGTCCCATCACCTCCGCCTTTGGCCCGACAAGGTCAGTCTTCCTCCTCACCACACCCAGTCAGCATCCTGTTCCCGCCAGCGTCTTCCACATTCCACCGCACACCTCGCTCCCCGCCGGGGCCTCCACCAGAGCAGGAAGACACCGTCATTAAAAGCCGCGAATGCCCCCCCACCCCCCCTTACTCTTCCTCCTTTCTTTCTCTGTCTGCTCCTCCTCCTCAGCAGGGTCCAGACAGAACTGCATCTTCAACCACTCTCCCCTCCCTTCCCTCCATCTGCCCCTCACCTCTCTGCTTCCACCGGCCTCAAATGTGGACAGGGCTTCTTCCAGCCAGCCACACTGACCCCTGCTGGACAAAGGCGGGGGAAAAAAAACTAAAAGTCTCATTAGCTCCAGGCTGTCAGAGCTGGCAGGAAGTGACTGACAGGTGCCTCTCATGTGAAGCAGAGACCCCAGCACCGCCTCAGCTGACAGAAGACTCTGTTTTGTTTTGAGATGGCATCTTTCAGGAAACAGGCCTCCATCCCTGGATGTTTAGAAGGCTTTTTATAACCCTCCATGAGTGTGTTATTGTGAAGCTATAGAAAACCGCTCCTGTTTCTACAGAATGCTACAAGTCTGCGCTGTTAGTAAATGAAATTAGTATTGTTCTGGTTCAACTGCAGGCTATGAATAAGCGCCCTGTGGTGTAGTGAATGGCTGCCTGTAAGACTCCTCTCAGTCAACACCGTCCTGTGTTTAATTATTCTCTCATCAGCAGTCACCACAGGGAGAGAGGATTTGAATCCATTTGGAGACAGGAGGGAGGTTCTTGTTTACTCTTGTTGTTGTTTTCTGTCTTTTGCAGCGCAGCAGAGTTGGTTTAAGGGGGTTTGTTTGTGGAGACAAAAGAGGTAGCGGGATAAACCGGGGCCCACCCCGCCCCGTCTGTTTATGTCTCCCCAGTTCCACACAAACACACATACCAACATATTACACATCCTCTCACTCCTGCATACTTTTCTCTCAGAAGACAGATTGTTGAGACTCCCTCCCTCCCCTCCTCCCTCCCTTCCTAAGGGATCTTCCATGAACAAAGGGAAGCAGGCCTGTTTCTGCCTGGGATGTTGTCCCCAGGCGATCCCCCATCATGCCTTTATTCAGCATAAATGAAGGACCAACAACGCCTCCACCTTCCTCCACTCCCTTTAGCATCCCTCTCACACACTCATACACACACCCAAAGACGGTCCCTTCTGGCATGTAAGGGATGTGATAGAAACAAGCGCTGGGTGGTACAGTGTGTCAGAGAGACATTGATGGCGGGGGTGTGTGCATTGATGTGTAAGCATTGATAATGATGGTAAACTACTACCGGCAGCTCATCCCTTAAGGCAGCTGGATATTGACGTGCGTGAAGAAGAGAGCGGAGGAATGACGGGCAAGAAGGAGGGAGGAGGGGTGATGGCAGAGAGAGGAAACGATGAATGAGGGGAAGAGTTACTGTAGGAGTGACAGAAAACATAAATGAACGTCAGCGGCTACACAGAAAACGCCACCATGTTTCACCCTGTTCAATCACTTCAGTGTTCAGCGCAGCCATTCAACAGGAGCTCACACGGAGTCCATCTAAACACAGAAGTCAACGGCCATATGTACGCTGAGTTATTCGGTTATCGTTTGATCATTCGTCATTTCAGCAGCCACCGCGTTCACAATGTTACTTTAGCGTGTTAGCATGCTAATTAGCACTAAACACAAAGTACAGCTGAGGCTTTAGCAGGTGCGTGTCTTGATGACTTTTAAATTCATCCTCAGGGGACTACGAACCAAATCAGTCACAGCAATTAATCGTTTAACAGTTGTTGAGATATATATCGTGAAAAGAAAAATATAGTTATATATCATGGTGGCGCTGGAGGAAATGTCAGAGGATTAGAGTATATTGTGCCATCACGTAGAATATATCATCTGTTTGAGTCCAGCAGGACCAACAAACACACATCTATAGTCTCTATAGAGCCGTGTGCATTGTACAGTTCCCAACAACACTAAGTTGTTGTTTGTGTGTTTTCCCCCCAGCAACAAATCTACATGTGACTGCCAAGTATCATGTGTTTCCACAGACTCGCAACATCTCAAAGCTGCATTACTAACCGGCTAGACTGGACAACTACTATATATGTTTACTGTGTGGTAATCAGTCTGTGGTACTGATTTGATGGATCACAGATTTGTGTGGTAATAGGCACGGCTCATCATCTTGAGTCTTACAAACCTGTATGAATCGATCTCATTGCCTCGTCTACGGTGGATTTTAGCTTGTTTGTTTGTTTTTTGAACAATGGCATTAAAAATGACAGCCCTGCAGAGAAGCCATGGGTCTGTTTTATCTGCTGTCAAACTACACGGTATACCCTTTAAATATGAGTAGGAGCAAAGCAGACAAAATACACACTCAAACAAATCAGGCCCAAAAGTGTTTTATGAGTAATTTCTTAAACTAGACAGATTAAAAAATGGATTAAATTTTCCAATCTGGGGACTTCTACATGATTTATACACTATATGTCAAACATCAGTATTAAGGTAGATCAATGAATACATTTCCATGTACTTAATCAAAGTTCATATGTGACTAACACTGCAGCCAAATAAACTCTGTTAAAACCAGAGGATGTGAAGGACGTGTGATGGACTTCTTGAGCTCAAAGTGGGAATATGAAAAAAAAAAGGATGAAATATGAGAGATGCAGATAGTAGATGAGCAGCTGAGTGGCTGGACAGATGAAAGAGTTGTGGAGGTGCAGAGAGGGATGGATGAGCCTGCAGAGAGCTGGTGGTTAGAGAGGAAGAGATGCACGGAGGACATCAGAGAAAGACACTAATGGCTGTGTGGGCGTCCAGGCTGAGAGGTCTTTAAGGAGCCTCTCCTTCCATCTCCTCTGCTCCTTTTTTTTCTTTTTTTTTTTTTTACATTCGAGACATTTAGCAGGCACTCTCTCTTTTAAAGAGGCTAAACCTTAAGATAAGCTAAGCTAACCATGTCCTGACTGCAGCTGTGCATTTACTGCATGGAGGTCGTTTCCAGTAATCTCATCTCACTCATGCTAAGAAATGTTTTGGAAGCAAACTGTGGAATAATGTGTATTGATTTGAACTACGTTCAATATAAAACAGTGTATAGAAATAAAGGCGTGGAGTGTGTGTGTGTGTGTGTGTGTGTGTGTGTGTGGTTGTAACCTTTTGAATAGTCAGACATTTGAAGACATCACATTAAAAACAGGCAAGTTTATTATCATTATTACAGACAAAATGATTTAATCAGGCAGATGAATTTATCATTTTCATTCCTCTTAAGTGGCTCATGATCCCTCTTGACTCTCACACTGTTTACATGTGTTTAAACAGTTTTATTATGGGTTGCTGCAGGGATAAACAAACCCAAACTGCCTTCCAGAGCCACAGGTTGTCCTCTTACTAGCTGAAATACAGACTCATTTGATCCCATACAGCATGTTTTCCACATGGACAGTACTAATCAAACTTTGATATGTTCACAGGCGGACAGCATGACAGCTCTTATGAGAGTTTATTAATATGCTTTTTTCTCTTTTTCAGTGAAGGGGACTGGTGGGATGCTCGCTCGCTCACCACCGGTGGCAGTGGCTACATTCCCAGTAATTACGTGGCTCCAGTGGACTCCATCCAGGCTGAGGAGTGAGTAGTGTGTGTGTGTGTGTGTGTGTGTGTATGCTCCTCAGAGACCCACTATACACTGGTGGGGGGCATGCACGGTGCCTTTCATCTGGAACGTGCTCGGAAGTGGCTGCAGATTACTGGAGGCCGCAGACTGACAGCCGCACGTGTGCAGAGTTAACCTTCTGAGGGTAGAAACTCAGAAGGAAAAAGTCATCGTCATCCCGCAGCTTCTACAGTTTCCCCGCAGGGTGCACGTTTCTATTAGCCTGATAAAATGACACAACATGTGACACTATAAAAAGATCCATTTGAAATTTGAAATGTCAAACTGTGGGTGAGAGGTAAATATTCATCTTGGTGGAAGCTTTTTTTTTTTTTTTAACAGTTCATTTTTAGCATGGTTGGCTGCAGTTAGAAAGAAGCCCTGAACTGTTTTTAGTTCCATACATATATATGACGAATGGAACCGTGGGTGGAAGTGATACAAACACACACATACACAGCAAGTGTATTGTGTTTTCTCATCAACTGCTGCTTAGACCACGCCCCCCCAAGCCTCGCCCGAACCCATTAGTCAGAATAAGGTGTTGGAATAAAGATTCACTCAGTTCTCTGTGAGGTAGAATCTCATTATGAGCCCACTGCTGGGATTAAGAACAGAGAGGAGACGTGGGTTCAGCTTCAGTTATCAGCGCAGATCTACCTCTGTGATAGACACACACGTTGGTGTCATACCGCTCACGTTTCCTGTGTGCGTTTTCCTCTCAGTGAAAGGTTAAGCTTCTACTTCACGTTACTGTTGTTTCTTGCCACAGTGTCATGAGGAATATATCTTCCTCTGCCTGCTCGAATCATCATTATTGGAGATTTTTTTTTCTTACCTCTGCTATAAATTATTTTTTGATTCCACTTCCAGACCGTGACTGAACAATTATTTCTGCACATGTCTGCAGAGAAGGAGACAAATGCTAATATACAAAGTTAATAAAGTGAGCACAAGTGTCTTGAGACCATGTTTTATTTTCTGGTCCTTTCTCACAATGACTTTGAGCAGCAGCACAGACCACGGCAGCACAGTAAACCTATTAACATACTGTCTCCTCTGACTGCAGCTGGTACTTTGGTAAACTGGGCCGTAAGGATGCAGAGAGGCAGCTGCTGTCCACTGGCAACCCTCGGGGCACTTACCTCATCCGGGAGAGTGAAACCACAAAGGGTAAAACCACACTCACACCATTGACCTGTGTATGTGACTCTTGTGGGCGTAAGCGTGCGTGTAAGCGTGTGTGTGTGTGTGTGTGTGTGTGTGTTTAAGTGTAAGCCATGTCAGATTTACAACCAACAGGGAGAGAGCGTTCTCATCAGCCTGGTGGTGTAATTACATGTAGGACCTGTGGAGGTTTTCTGAGCTCTGATCATTTCCCTCACGGCTTAAAGTGCACATTTTGTCTGATCATTAGTCTTTTTACCGATTTATGAAATCAAATGATCCCTGATTTAAATAATTTTGGTTTTAAAGTTTTTAATGTTTGACTAATCAGACTCCTCTCCAACTCAAACCCTGATCTCTCCCCCGCAGGTGCCTTCTCCCTGTCCATACGGGACTGGGACGATGTGAAAGGCGATCATGTCAAGCATTATAAGATCCGCAAGCTGGACAGCGGTGGCTACTACATCACCACCAGGGCTCAGTTTGAAACTCTGCAGCAGCTGGTTCAGCACTACTCAGGTATAAAAGCTTTTTTTCAGTAACATTTCAACCGTTTGTGTTTATTTATTGTAAGGACGTATTCCACATTAGGTATCGTGATTGACTGTAAAACACGTCTGCTTCATTTTAGGATTCATTCCATTTGTTTTATGTAATCTGGTTTTAATCCAGGTTCATTTAAGGATCTTTGAATGTATTCTGGTTCAATTAAAGACATGTTCTGAAACCTGTTCCTATAGAGAGATTTGTATGTGTGTGTTCACACCGTGGCACTGTTCGCACAAGCCTGAATAGCAACGTCAATGTCTTCCCTTCTGTCCGGTGTCCATTTCCTTGAATTGATCAGAAAATGCATTAAGCAGACACTGTTACACTGTATAACTGCATTTAGTCTGCCGGCGCATTTCACATACAGGAATAAAAGGTGGCAACTTACCCTGAGACACAGATGTATGCGAGATGGCTTACGTTTGCTCCCTCACTGTACATACATGCGTTTATTTTCTAAGAGGACACAGTGTGAGTCAGTGTGTCAGGGTTTCACGGTGTGTGTGTGTGTGTGTGTGTGTGTGTGTGTGTGCCACTGACACACATATTAAATAATCAGATTAACAGGATGAGACAGGAATCAGTTTTCCTCGTGCTTTCTTTCTTTTCTGTATGTCCTACTTGAGTTTGTGTTTCTTTTTGTTCTGTCTCTGAGTAATGATGATGTGTATTTGAGTCTCTTTTATAACTCCTGTTAATCGGCTCCCCCTCACTGCGAAAAAGGATGTTTTTCCCGTCACGTCCCAGTCGGCACATTGACATATCGATGTTTAAGCCCTAAAATCAACACCATGGATTTTCTGTATGTGTTTTTGTCATGGCACATTAACTGTCCCTCTACATTTTTATCATCATTCTAGATAACGTATGGAGCCGACGGCCCACCTTTGCAAATAACCGTGACTCTTTTCAGGGCTTGTGCTTTTATTGCTTTCTGCTTTCTTCTATTTTTCATGTCTTTAATAAAAGAAAGAAGCAGCACATGGCCTTGAGAATCACCAAGGCTGCACATCAGATCATATTTTAAAGCAAGAATATGGAACTTTTGAAAGCACAAATAACACTTCACACATCTTCTTTTTACAAATGTTGAATACATAATCAATAAAACACACACTTGCTGAATCCAATTCAGTAGCTTATGGCGTCTTTAAAGCGACATCAAAAGAACCTTTGGAAATTCGACGCACCATCATCCTGTAAATGCCTCTTGTGGCTGCTGCTCAGCAACAGTTACATCGTCCAGCTTTACATCATTTATGTGATTATGGCATCTTTCGGGGTGTTTGGTGTGTAGGTTTTGTAATCGTAATGAAAACCGATGCAGTGTTTCGGTTTTTTGCTACAGGTCAGATGAGTGTCGTTTTTTAAACTGACACTAGGGGGAGCTAAAGTTAGAAATTGAAACAGTTTTCAAGTTCGGTTATTGGTAACAAAACTGGAAACCAAAACGGAGAGTTTAGAAGAGAGGCTGCATGGATTGTAAAGATTTATCGCTGACAGATTCTTCTCTTAAGAAGAAAGTTGTAGAATAATGCTTCACTCCGATCAAAGCGTCGTCACCGTTTTAAGCTGCTCCATCTTTCTGAGGAAGCGCTGGCTGTTTTGATGTGTGGATACGGTCCACATATTGACAGGTTTTATGACAGCCAGCAGTGTGAACACAGAGCTGTATCGACGTCTAAGTGGAGCAGCTGAGGCATCAGGCAGGCGGCCCAGATGGGCTTTGATGGCAGAGTTGCAGGTTGAGCACTCCCACGGGCGACACAAAGGCCTTTATCTCATCTTTACTGCCCTGTGCAAACACCCTGGAGTCTTATCAGCGGAGGGGGGGGGGTCGCTCTGTCCGTTCATCATTGGGGGGGGGGGGGGGGGGGGGTCTTTCTAGATATCAGCTTGATGGTATCAACGGAAACTCTGCCCTAATCCACTGGTTTAATCGATGACGAGCAAACACAGGAGTTTCCTCCTGAGTAAAAGCTTGATTTCATCACACGGACAACACGGTGTCATCAGCTAAAGTGACGGTGGGCAGAGCTGATGGAAATGAAAGCAGCTGGAGCACCACTCAGCCGTCTAAACAAGCACTAGCTGCATAAAATCTCTGTCTTTATGTTCAACCACAACTGTGTCCGTGTACATTTCCCAGAAGAGTGACTCTTTACATAAATTACCGTCATTATCGTAAAGCATAGGCAGATCATAAATGCCATTAGCCAAAGTGAGCCTTAACATAGAGCCGACACTTCTTCTATGACCTGCACTCATACTTTGGTACAGCATGAGATACTTTTACTGTCTGTTCATTCAGCAAGATGGTTCAGATACATACAGTGGAACGATAACTGCAAAGCTAAATCTGACTATATTAGTTTAAGTTTTTCAGATTTAAGACCTTTTTTAGACCTCCTCCAGTAGCACACAGGATATTACACAACTGTTTTTATAGGCTGACTAGTACTCCACATGTCTAGTAAACTGATGTAGGTGTTGGAAATAGGTGGAGCTGCTCTTGTGGTGTTAGGACTGTGAAAGTCCTGCTGGATCTGACCTGGAAGCAGCCCGTGTGCCTTTCAGGAAGCGGAAAGAAAGGACTTGATCTTCAGCTTTGATGTTTACTCTCTCTGTTGTCCTACTTGTGTTGCTTAGAAAATCCACCGTTGTCCTCTGCTTTCTTCTTTCTCTTGCCAGATTCTTTGCTAACTCTCTGTACATCTCTCTTTTGCTCGCCGTGCGTGCCACGTGCAGACCGAGCCGCAGGGCTCTGCTGTCGCTTGGTGGTACCCTGCCACAAAGGGATGCCCCGTCTCGCAGACCTGTCTGTCAAAACCAAAGACGTGTGGGAGATCCCGCGGGAGTCGCTGCAGCTGATCAAGCGTCTTGGGAACGGGCAGTTTGGGGAGGTTTGGATGGGTACGGATCAAGTCGCCTCTGGAAGAAGAGGCCGCATGGAAGGAGCCCACACTGAGCCAGCAGAGACACCAAAGCAACTCCCGAACACAAGCAAATGATCTGGCCTGGGAGGAGAGGGGGGTCAAAATAAAAAAAGGGGGGCAGGGAATTTTAGTAATCCTCAGTTTGGGAATGTTTCCAGGGAAATATTTCTGGTTTCTGATGCCTCCTCCCAAAATCATGTGGAAAAACACCGTGTGTGTCAGGAAACTCTGCTCTCACAGTCTAAAGATGGCCTCCTTCCATGTCCCTCACTGCATGTGCCTCTCCCCGGTAGTTAACCCTGTGTGCCTTGCCTTCCTTCCCCTGTAGAGAGTGCGGATGGTTTGTGCTTTCATTTAACGGGCGTGTGTGTGAACTACATCCCTGACACTATGGGCTTGAGTCATGATGCCTGGGAGATCAAGAGAAACGCACTTGAGTTGGAAGTAAAGCTTGGGACGGGATGTTTTGCTGATGTGTTTTACGGTAAGGAAATCTCCCCCGAAAATAAGCACACTCTTTAAATATTCACCGTAAGGCCAATATGGAAAAAAATGACAAGATTCCCAACTTGCTGTCACTTATAGTAATTAATTGAATATGCTCTGAAATAAGAAATTCCAAAATGATCAGTAGTAAAGAAATAAATATCACATTATAAAAGAAATTGTCAAACGAAAGGTAAAACGGATAAAAATGTCTGCGTTCCTCTTAGGAAGGTTTTTAGAGGTATCTCTGACCTGAGCGGCTAGCAGCTAGCGGCTAGCGGCTGCTGTTAGCACTAGTGCTTCAAAGAATCTCAGTAGCTAGCTAGCTAACGTTCCTTGTTAAGCAAAATAAAACTAGAAGTTAACTGTTGTTTCCAGATATAGTGACTAACAGCC
Source organism: Pampus argenteus (assembly GCA_036937835.1). Taxonomy (NCBI): domain Eukaryota; kingdom Metazoa; phylum Chordata; class Actinopteri; order Scombriformes; family Stromateidae; genus Pampus; species Pampus argenteus. The sequence goes on along the minus strand of CM072876.1, from coordinate 16,150,400 downwards.
TGAGACACAACACATCACAAACTCTAGCTAATGTCTGCTCCTTATCTCTTAGCAATTAGGACACGTCTTATCCTGCACTTTAGCTCGCTTAACGAGCAGACAGTGTCATTTTACTGGCTTTACAGCTACATTAGCAGTTTAAACAGCTTAAAAGCTAACCTGCAAATGTCAACATTGTGCAGTTTAGATATTAAACGGTGTTGTCCTTATTCTTCAATACCGCTGCTAACAAAACGCTGTCTGTCTTTAGCTTGTAAGCAACAGTTACTGCCACATATTGTTTTATATTGTTGCCTACTGGCTCTGCTGACATGCTCTGCCTCACCGAAGCTAACAACAATAAATTAAAAAAATCTCTGCCATGATTAATTATAGTACCGTAGTAGGAGGGACGGATTGGTGACAACACTGTCATAAAACGGGTCACTATTAAATATAATGTAATGAGGAGATTAAAAAAAATCCATTGTGAAATGAGAACTGACTTTAGATGAGAACAGTCTAAAATAAAAACATATGATATAATAATTTTTTACTTATTTTGTTCCTCTATACATAAAACATGAGGGTGTGCATTCCGATCATATTCCAGCTGGGCAGATACTGGGGGTAGAGCATCTCCCAGATGACACCCAGCTTCTGGGATCCTATCACACCTCCACCCAACAGGTGACCATCACTCCCGAAATGGCTGCACAGCTGCATCACTGAAGAAGCCCACGCTGATTTACGAGCTAACTCTTAAATTAAAGCCACTGAACACATGTAGAGCAAATGTTAGCTGATGGGCTCCTTCGTCCCTTTGGCTCCCTACTAATATTCCTGCATCCATTACTGTCACAGAATGAGATAAATGGAGCACTACTTTATTGGAGTGATTAGAGCGATCCATATCTTCTTATGCGCTCTCTGACACGGCAGCTGGAGGCGGTGCACGTCGGCGGCATAGCCGAGCTGCGTTACAGTAACTGGCGTGCAACCAGTGAGGATCTCACAGGCCTGCTTTCCGTTAATCATCCTACAAAGGATTATCAACCCCTGTGTTGTGTGTATTGTGGCTCTCAAAGCCCTGCTGGATCCCTTTCCTGGCTTTTAAAAGCCGTTTCAAATCAAGGTCCACTCTAAATCTCAGACCCATTTAATTATCCTTCAGCACAACCTGCGTATGAGATTTAAAGACAAGCTGATTCTCATACCGGCTCCTAATCTCATTCTGTGTTGCATGTTTACCACATTGTCATGTCAAAACAAGAGTTTTCCCCCTTGTTGTTTTTGTTGGTTTTTTTTGACTACAGTTGCCTCTCACCTGCCAATCATCTCTTCAGATTAGCCAGCAGGGTTGTCAAGTCTGACTTTGAACTGATGTCATTTGAATATGAATGGATGTTCCTACCGTACTGATGGCAGCATGTGTGTGCGTGTTGCGTGTGCCAGGAACGTGGAACGGCACCACTAAGGTGGCGGTAAAGACTCTGAAGCCTGGCACCATGTCCCCCGAGTCCTTCCTGGAGGAGGCTCAGATCATGAAGAAACTCCGCCATGACAAGCTGGTGCAGCTCTACGCCGTGGTGTCTGAGGAGCCCATTTACATCGTGACAGAGTACATGGGCAAAGGTAAATGAACACACACACACACACACACAGCTACTAACAGGCATGCATACAGTTCTTTGCAAAAGCACATAGACCCCTTGAGTTTTGTGCTTTTTGTTATGCAGTTTCATTTTGTAATACTTTTTATTCATTATTGTTAGCCTCTAGAATTTAAAGTCAAAACCAAAAAGAAAACAGAGCTGTAGAAAGTCATGTCAAAGTGTAAAACTGATGCAAGACTAAAATACTAAAACCCCTCTAACATCTTCTCGAGACAGTGTTCATCACACCCCATCATACTCTCATAATAAAGGCCAGAAACTGAGTCTTTGAAACCCAGGATCAGAATTTGTGTTTTTGTTTGATGTCATCCGTACTGATCATTAGCGCATTGGCTACATTCTTGTCTTTTCCTCTTCCCAGCGCCATTACATATCTACTTGTAACATATAGCTCACATGGATGCAGAGGATTGACAGAGTCAGGCAGAGAAAGAGAGAAATTTCATTTTTAAACCGCCGGACTTAACCTGACCCAATAAACTGTCCCGAACCCAACGTGAAACCTGCTTCACAAGGCAAAGCTGCACACATATGGAAGTTAAGCACATGTTTACTTGCAGTCTGCAATTGTTTTTTTCCCCATTTAGGTCAAAACAGGCTTTTATATGAAAATGGGAAGGGTTCATCCTCTCAGAAGCATGAATATGCACAATAAGTTTACCAAATCTGCACATTAGATATGAATTTATGTATTTCTCAGTGGAAAATAAGAGAATATGGTACAGTAGGAAAGGTCAAGGGAAAATCATTTTGAATCTTCCTCTGGGGACTATGAATTTGAACAGTAAATGTAGTTGTACTGAACGCAACAGGACACCACTGACGCTCCATGTGTGTCTGTTCATGTCCTGTTGCGTTCAGTACTGTTCACAAATGTGCAGACATTGCAAAACATATTTGACTGAAGTGTTATGTTTCAGTCAGAGGTACTAACTGTTCTGGTATGGTAATGCCTTTGTTTCAAAGAGACTGAAGATGATTAAGGCCTTCAAAACATTCCTTCAAAACACTGGAATTTCAAAAGCCCACAAGAAAGAGCACATTAAACACTAGAGAACACAAGCGTGGAAACTCTAATGTGCCACATCTAGGTCAGCCCACTGTGTTTTCACAAAGACTCTCCGGGGTGAAATATCGTGGGTGTCATCGAGTCGCCCATCCTGTATTTATCATGTAACTGTCGTCATGGTTAATGATACCAAGTAGAAACGAAAATGCAAATGGCTCCTTTTGTCTCCAAAACATTCAGCCGTCAGATCGTTGCTTTTAAGTTTTGTAATTGGTGAATTGATTGAAACGTGCAGCCATAGGCAACCACTGACTCACTGATGGATTGTAGGACGTACAGATTGTGTTCTCATCGTTTGTACGCTGGACTGATACCAGACGTCTGTTTACGTCCGCTGTAGGAAGCCTGCTGGACTTCTTGAAGGATGGAGAAGGGCGAGGATTGAAGCTGCCGAACCTGGTGGACATGGCAGCACAGGTATGAAGAAAGAAAAAAAAAAGTTGCATTCACTTTTTTTATTTTTTTTTTACAGTGATTTCTCCCAGAACCAGGGCTTTTTTTGAAACCGGCTTATATTCATGTTTTTCTGTTTTCTTGATAACTTCATAAAGCATATTTTAATTTCACTTTCTTTTCTGTTTTTTTTTTGTTCCCTGTAAAAGGTGCAGTGTGTAGAATTTAGGGACGCACCATTTTTTTTATGTATAAGACAACATCAGGCTTTCCTAACTTAAAATAATAAAAATAATAAATAAATACACAGATATAACGCTGGCTTACAGCTGAGTCCCCTTAAACCTGGGATTTATGAATGGAGTCTGGCTGAATGCGGTCAACTCACCCCGAACCCGGCTCTGTTATTGTCTGGGCTGGGCATCAGGTTAGCTTGTTAGCCTGGACTGTAGCTGCAGGAGGCTCGCGCGAGTGAGAACACAGCACACAGCGGGGGGGGGGGTCCTCCAGAGGCTCCAGATGGGCTGAAGGCAGACCGGCTGCCAGATGTATCAGCACGCTGCTGCCACATACGCGCACATAGATGTAAACATTTAATTGCCTTGAATTTAAAAACATTTAATTTAATTGCTTTTTGAGTCAATATCAGTATCAGGGTATTCAGTTAGTTGCAATATGCTTGCTCACAGCTAAGTGCCACTAAATTCTACACACTGCACCTTTAAGATCAACACTTACTGCACAAATGTTTTTTATTAAAAGTCCTCAATGAGCATAATCGCTCCCTTTTATGAAGGCTTTTAAAACCTGAAGGAAAATGCGCACTTATTCTAGTGAGGTGCTGGCTCCCAGGCAGAATAAGAAAAGCTGCACACTCATAACTGAGATGCACTCATTGATTTCAGTATAGAGAGTGATTAACTTGAAGGACTAGAGACAGGAATCTCTAGAGAGGCCGAGCCAGACGAGGCTTTTAATGTGAAAGGTGTGCAGGAAATGATGTTCTGTTGATGGCGATCGCAAAACAATTGAAAGTAGAAGAGAAGGGGAAACATTTCTGAGAAACATGACTTTGTTGTTGATCTGATTATATAAGCGTTGTGTACGTTCTGTAGGCTTGTTATTAAAACACCAGATGAGAGTTTTCAGTTGCAGTATTCAGCAGAAACAATGCCGAGATATGATTGTTTCCATGGTGCTGCAGGTGGCAGCAGGCATGGCCTACATCGAGAGGATGAACTACATCCACAGAGACCTGCGCTCCGCCAACATCCTGGTCGCAGACAACCTGGTGTGTAAGATCGCTGACTTCGGCCTGGCCAGGCTCATCGAAGACAACGAATACACAGCTCGGCAAGGTGGGGCTTCTACTCAATGTTCCCACACACACACACACACACACACACACACTCTCTCATACTGTATGGCCGTATTAGATCATGGAGGGAATTTTTTAACATTTGTAACTCGCCCACATCGGCTCCAGATATTTACTCACTGTTGCACTGGAACAGAACTCGGACACTCCCGGCTCCAGAGAGGACAGGAAGAAGTGACTGTCCGTTGAAGCTGTTCAGTGTTCATTCTGGTTCAGTTTTGTTAATTAATTCATCTGATTTCGAAAGCTATTCATATATAGTTTGCTTTTCATCATCTGTTAGCCTGTTTAAAACCCTGCACCCTGTGATCTGTTAATGTCCCTCATCTCCCTGCTGGTTATTTTGAGCTCATGACCAGCCGTTCCTGTTAATACAGTCTGTCATTACTCAGCAATGCCGTCATGATTCTGGAGAGATTTTTTTTTTTCCTCCCTTTGACATATTAAATAGTTTTGCAACGCACATGTTTTTGGAGCCCTGTTAGTTGTTTCCCGTTGCTTTCCAAAGTCGTATGGAAGTGCTGCCAGACCTTCAGATAGCAGATGTTGTGAATTAGCATTCAGCCTAACGTAACTCAGCTTCGTAGAAGTGTTCGTGTGATTAACCTCCACAACCATGATTTGCTCCTTTAACCTCCCATTAAACAGGCTTAACTCGGGACTTTCTTTGGGTTTTGGAAGTGAATATCTTTTTTTAGATTTATTTTATTGTCTGTTTTTATATTAGTACCGCTGTGTTTCACTACGTTGTGATTCATTATCTGTTTATATTCCAGTATGACCTACAGGAGGTATAGGTCAGCTAATGCATTAATAAACACATATGTCTGCTTATAACTACAATAAAGTGTGTTATAGACCATTAACTGTTTATATACTGTTTGTAAATGCTAAACAGGTGATTTGACATGTTTTACATGCTTGCTTTGATCAATAATTTGTGTCTGATATGGTTTTCATAATAGTCTAGTGGAGAATAGAAACTTAACTTTATTATGTGTTGTGATGATATATATATATATATATATATATATCGATCAACTGATATGAATACAATTCTAGTAATGACGTTGTTTATTGATTCTTATCAGCTGATAGCAGCTCTTTACTAAACGTCATCTCATCCCGCTGCAGGCGCAAAGTTCCCCATCAAGTGGACCGCTCCGGAGGCTGCGCTGTACGGGAAGTTCACTATCAAGTCGGACGTGTGGTCGTTTGGCATCCTGCTCACGGAGCTGGTCACCAAGGGTCGGGTGCCTTACCCAGGTGAGAAGGGTTAAAGGAACAGCACAGGGTTACTGCGGCTGAGCTTTCACCTTGAGCCCCTCAGGACTCTGTGTTTCTCGTATGAAACACACAGTTTTCTATGACAACAGGCTGCACCTCCTGCTGTTTATGAGACTAAAAGCCTTTTTAATGCTCGGCTAACCTTCAGTTTCAAAGCCAGGATGTGAGATAACTCTTAATTACCGCAACTCCCCTTGTGGGACAACTTGGAAGCAAAAAGAGAAACAAGAGGAGAGGAGGAGGCCGGGTTGAGCTCCATGCAGGGCGGGGGGGAACACATGTTTGTCCAGATGGGCCGCTTGTGCCTGAGGGACAAGATGAGGAGGGTTAGCACACAATGAGCTGAGGGAGCAGCATCATGCTAACAGATGTGTAAGCAGCTTTCTGAGGCCGGAACAGACAGTGAACCATTTAAAAATATCAGCCACTCAACTAAAAGGCTTCAGCAGATTCGCATTGATGCAGGGATTTTTAAAAGCTGCTGTCTGTTTGCCTTGAAGGTCGTCGTATTGATCTATTTTCTCTTGCTCACCTTCTATTTGTGTTTTTGATTATGCAGGCATGAACAACCGCGAGGTGCTGGAGCAGGTGGAGCGAGGCTACAGGATGCCGTGCCCCCAGGACTGCCCCATCTCCCTGCACGAGCTGATGCTGCAGTGCTGGAAGAAGGACGCAGAGGAGCGGCCCACCTTCGAGTACCTGCAGGCCTTCTTGGAGGACTACTTCACAGCCACGGAGCCTCAGTACCAGCCCGGGGACAACCTATAAACCCCCCCACCACCACCACCACCACCCCCTCTTCCTTCCAGACACCCACCCCCCTCTCCTCCATCTCCTTCTCTGTGGGGGGTCTGCTTGGCTGGGACTGAACTGGCCCAAACATTGCTGTTTAAAAAAAAAAAAAAAAAGAAAAACTCCGGAGCCTTCCCAGCCAGGTTTTTATTTTAGGGATGTGTACAGCTTCCTCAGCCCAACCTGAACATTTCAGTTCCACCACTCCCCCCCCCCAAAAAAAAACCCCCACAACCCTTAGTCCTCCAACACGCCCCCTGGGGTCTGAACTCTGCAAATGCGACAATTGGAGAGTTTATACAGAGGGGGGGGGATGGAGCGAGTCAATGGAATGAAATATCTGTATTCAATGTAAATAAGAAAGGCTTGTTTAAGTTTATTTGTTTGCTTCCTTTTCAGATTTTATTTTCTCTTGCACATAGATAATAATAATAATAATGATAATAATGATAAAAATGACAGAGGCAAAGGAAGAGAACCGTTTCACAGATGAGCACCTGACGTGTATTATACTGTAGCTCTCTTTGATTTTCTAGAGATCCAATTGGAAGCCTCGATATATTTTTGCTTTTTCCATTTTTCCATGTTGTATGAAAAGATTTAGTCCTTTTATTGCTTTATCCTTGACTCCTCAGTTCACAGACGAGCATGACGCGCTAGCTGTTAGCCTACAACATTCCTTTACAGATGACACACGTCGCATTTTGTACATTACAGCCGAGCGGGTTCCCAACATATCCCTCCTCGCTTCTAGAATTTTCTGAAAATGTGGGTGGAAATATTTCTGTCTTTCTAGCGTGAGTCTGCTGGGAGGAAGACGCGGTTAATCTAAGAAGAGGACACGTACGTCTCCTCTGAGCTGTCTCGTTCTTTCGGGGAATTCGGTGTGGACAGTGACGTTTTCCTCCTCTCCTGCACATCCTGCTGCGCCTCACCTCTTGAGTTATCTCTTATTTTATGTTTTACTGACAAGGTTATATTCAGTATTTGCATATGTTTTTATTTTAACCCTTTCAAAGTGCTCCTTTAAGAGTCAGCTGTACTGATGTACTGATGTTCATGTTGCAGTTCACTCCGTGCAGAACAGAAATCCACGATCTTGCGATGACGTGACTTTGGAAAACGTTTCTGCGCGGGCTGAACGTGAAGCAGCGCGGGGGAGGGTGGGGGTTCACACACTGACCCCGGCGAGGTGTGGTCTTAACACAGATGGTTTCATTGCTCATGGAAACTCGTCATTTTTCAGTTGTACAGCTAAACGGTTTTTAATTGTTGCTAACTTCCCTCCTTTATATCTTTCATTTTCCATTTTTTAACACAATGTTTTGTTAATTCAGTGATTTGGCGTTTGAAATTCAGAAAAGAACAATAAACATTTTACACTCTTTCCAAGACACTTATTTTCTACATCCTGTATTGTTTGTGTGACGTGTGTGTGTGTGTGTGTGTGTGTGTGTGTGTGTGTGTGTGTGTGTGTGTGTGTGTGTGTGTGTGTGTGTGTGTGTGTGTGTGTGTGTGTGTGTGTGTGTGTGTGTGTGTGTGTGTGTGTGTGTGTGTGTGTGTGTGTGTGTTAGAAATTATTAAGAAAAAAAAAGGGAAAAAACATGATTAGTCCAACTTTTAATTTTGCAAATTCATGAGGCACAGAAAGCCCAGGTATCACTGATCACATTACCAATGGTTCTGTTCCGCAGGTGAGCCACATGCACAGTACCGCGACCCTGGACCTGGATCACCTCAATGAAACGCAGTCGTTACTAATGTTTTCATTCCTGTGCGTTCCCTGCTATGACATCACACATGCCTCAGCGTGTCCTGCAGTCCTCTTTGTTAAACGCGTAAAGGTGTGGAGAAACGGTGTCGGTCATATTAAAACCTGGAGCAGCGGATAAAAGCAGGAGCCGGCCTGTTGTTTTTATTTTTCTACTAATGTTTGTTTGTAGGGTTTCCTCCCGTTTCCCTGCCCACTGTCTCCTCTAACATCCCTCACAAGTTCCCACACTGTCATCAGCCGAGCATCAATTCTAGACGACAGACTTTTTATTTTTATTTTTTTTACAACTAGTAAAGCTACAGCCTTTATGTTGTGCTGCTGAGAAACCACACTGAATACTGAATGCTGAATGTCAGACAGTAGTGATCCAGCTGAAACCACAACTCAACACAGGAAAGAAAATCTTCAGAAATCCACGAAAGCATCACAAACATCACAGCTTTGGACACGTTTGAACTTCATACAGTAACTTCTGCCTCTTTGCTCTCTGCTGGTTCAAGCATTGTTGACCTGAGACCCGTTTCTATTCTAACCCACTTAGCTTTGCATATTGAGATCCGAACAGGTGGGTAGAAGTACCATAACAAGAGTGCTTATTAATACCAGGTGCAAATGAGAACGCTCGTGGATTAAAATCTCATTAATCAAATCCAATCCAGATACAGATCAGGTGTAACTGAAAAGCACAAGCCGTTATTTATAATATCAGCTGCTTTATTTCCCCATTCACAGTGAGACAACATGCTCTGAAACTGCCATCATTTCTATCCATGTCCATCCATTCTCCTCCTGCCACATGTCAAAATGACTTCTGTGAAATGTTGACACACTCATCATCATCATCATGTCCACTGTGTATAAGGTCTATTGCAGCTGGCAGTTAAGCCTGCTGTTTGTCCACTGTGATTTCAGGATCAATACTGGTGTAAAGTATCTGCTAATAGCTGATAAATATCATTTACCTGAGGTTTCCTGTTTTTTTTGGTCTCAACCTGAAAATGCATGTGTTTAACAGTTACTCCATGTCTCTCCCTCTCTCCCCTGTGGCAAATCACATCCCCTCCACCTCTATCTGCCTCCAGTTTCTCAGACACACTGCTATTATTCTCTCCTCAGCTCATATTTCACTTCTGAGCACTGGACAGGGATATATCTCAAGGCACTGTTAGCTGAACCCAGATATATATCGCTGGTTGTGTGTTGAATTCAGAGTGAATCTACTGTTTATCTGGGGGAGGAAAAAAAAGCACATGAGCTGCTAGAAATGTATTATCTGATTGTCTTATTACGAGATTTTAAAAATGGGTAGAAAAAGGCGTAATGTTCACCATGATCACCATGTTAGTTTAGCATGTTAGCATGCTAACATTGTTGGACTAATTGAAAGATGGAACCAGATAAAATGGGATGATATATCAGCTCAATGCAATCCATCCAGTAGTTATTGAAATAGTTATTTAGACTGGAAACCACACATGTCGACCTGATGGTGGCGCTCATTTTCATATATATATATATATATATATATATATATATATATATATATATATATAACCGCTGCCTCCACAGGCTTTAATTGGATCGTCAAACGGTGAATATATTTATGACTTCCTGTCCGCTCAACTGTTTCGTTTCTGCCCTGATTTGCCAACCAAATCAGTTGCAACGGATGGGCATCGCAAAAGGCTATATAGCTATTAGGCTATAAATGCTGTGGCGTGTAGTATAAGTTCATACCTGTACAAACAATCACACTACAGAACAAAATGAAATAAAGACATTTACTGTCTCGTATTTGCCCACAAATGAACACACAGACTTTTACAGGGTTCGAACCTGTGACTGCGTAGCATTGTTTCCTTGTATGAGCAGGGTATCTCTAATAGCTTATGGACCGTTTTCTCCTTCTGTTACATGAATCTTTCAGGGTGTTTTTCTCTTTTTTTTTCTTTCTGTACAATGTTTCCAAACATTTGTATTCAGGAACAACTGTCCCTTCATGTCAGTTGTATGTCAGGTGGTGTGACCCTCCTCCTGAGGCTTTATAGGAGCAGCAGCTGGAGCCGTCTCACCCATCCCTCCTCATATCACTGATAGTCTTGCCCTCGTGGAGACATAAACCAGCTGGCATGCACCTCTGTGGAAGAAGTCACGTCTGTAAAACACCTTCATAGTTATAAGGAACACAGCACAGAGATCTTATAGACACCAGGTATGTCTGATTTTATCTTTTTTATCTTTTTATTTTTTATAGTGCAACTGATAAAGATAATTATTCTCTACCAATTGCAAGGGTCGAGATAACAGTGTATATTTATGTACTTTTATTATGTGAGGTAATAAAAGTTATTATAGTTATTTATTAGGCAAATCGAGACCACGACTTCGTAAAGAGACGTCCACTGCTTCCTTCTCTTTAGTGACTCTCAGATGAGCTCCATAGCAGACAGATCAGCTTTCAACCATCATTTATTGTCTATTGTCACTCGATGAATGACGAACTTTTGGAGCTGAATCAAGCAACAAATAAGAAGCCGTCTAATTTCTATGTACCAGTTAAATTACGGTTAAACAAACGAACAAAAAAAAACTTGAAAAATGAAATGACCTTCTAAGGATTAAAGGGGGGGGGAAAAAGTAATTTTACATCCATATTCAAAGCATAATTAATTCATCCTTCTAATGTGTAACGATTTTTAGTCATTCGACTTTTCAAATCATGTCACTGTCACCTGAATATGTACACATAGTTTCCCCAAATAGTTGTCGTGAGAAGCCCCTCATCGCAACTCGTCTGCTGTACTCATCTGTGTGAGTGACAGCGTTCGGCTCTCTAATGGCTTTATTGCAGGTCATTAGTATGTGAGCTACTGCCTGGCACTGACTGAACCATGGAGGCAACCAGCGTCACAATATTCGTCACAGTTCAGAAGATTTACTACCCACTCCTTTGCATCATGGGTATTCCAGGTTTGTCATCTTGTTTGGTCTTCGGCTGTTCATGCTTGAATGGGTTGGTACCAATGTAAGGTATTAATGTATGATACTTAGAGAGAGTGAATGTTAAACTTTTGTTGTGGTTGCCAAACACAAGACCCCAAAGACCGTATATGTTGCTCTGTGTCAGCTGGATGCGACTGCTAAGATATCATTTTATAAGGTGACACTATGTCAGATGTCTATTCAGCTTGATCCACGTCCGCCAAGTGGCCAAAAAAACAATAATTCAAGTTTTATCCATTAATAAAGTAAATATCAACAACTTAAAGAAGGGAATGTGCACATTTCATGTATTAATCTGGCCTGTATTGTTCTTTGTCCTTCCCTCTAGCCAACCTGTTCACATTCTACATGATCTGCTTCCGTAAATGCGGGATGTCCGACACGGCCATCATTTACCTGAGCTGTCTTGCTATTGTGGACACCTTCTACCTGGTGTGGGTGATCCTTATTGACCTGACTCTCACATTCTGGCTGATGCAGCCGTTCTGGCACTCCCACCCCTGGTGTGGCATCCTGGGATTCCTGCAGTACGGCTCTCTCTACAGCTCCTCCTGGATCGTGGTGGTATTCACCATCGAGCGCTACCTCGTCCTCCGCAGCACAGCTGCTAAGCAGCACTTCTCCCAGGCTTGGGTCACTAAGATGACCTGTGTGGCCATCGTCCTGACGTCTCACCTGGTCTCTGTGCCGCTGGCCTGGATCAACATCGTCACACCTGTCAACTTTACGATAGACGGGGCGAATGTGACACTGCCCAGGTGTCATTATCGTGATAAGACCTACTCCACTGTCATAGTGTGGATAACCACCTTCCTCTCGGGGGGAATACCCATTGTGCTGGTCATTATCTTCAACTACCTCATTGGGTGTAATCTGTGCCGCGCCAGCAATCTCTTCACCAAGGAGGAACGTCGCGTCATGCACGGAAGAAGCACCAGGTGCATGTTGAGGAGGACCATCGTGCTGCTAACCACTGTCTCTATAGCTTTCGTCGTGCTCAGCCTCCCTCGCTTTGTCACATACTGCATCCTGAGGACCAAGTACAACTACGAGAAATTCAACAGAAACGACTACAGCATACCCATCAATGTGGCTGGCGACTTGGCTAACATGCTGCAGAACCTTAACTCCACCACTAACTTCCTGCTCTACTGCATGGTCAGCCGGCGCTTCCGGCAGGAGCTAGTCCAGGTAGTGACTTGCAAGGCGAAGGCACGTGAGCTGGGCTCTGTCCTAACCCACACCACCATGAAAGTCTTCTCAGTTGTAGATCATAAGGCCCCACCATCCAGCAATCCCATGACTGTGGTGCTCATCAATCTCAAACAAACTGAGTAGAAAGGAACTGAAAAAGTGGACAAAGATCAGACGAACAAAATAATTATCCTTGAAGGCTGAAAGTCTGTCGTTCAGCGCCAACATTAGATCCGTAGCCATTAAATCCGGGCAAGACGTTCATGTTAGCCTCAAGATGGACAGGTGAAGTCAATAAACTGATGAGTGTGTATGAACTATTGTAACAATGGATGTGATCAAGTGAAAAATTCAACCATCCTCCGATGCGTAATCGTGATTGTAATTGGTTTACATGTTAATAATAAAATTCAAATGCATATGAGCCAAGCTGCAAACGATGCTAGTGTTACGTGTTAAGTGTGTCATGTCTGATTGATTTGTTGCTTAAATGGTTCACAATGTTGTCTTTGTCAAGTGTTGGATGAAAATGGGGACGTGCCACAGTTAAAACCTGAGTGTCTACAGAGAACTTACCTTGCTGAAGGAACAACCTTGATTGGCCCTGTCGTTGAATGACAGGCCATTATTGCCTCACATTATTTGCATAAATAGGTCACGAGACTTGCCTGCTTTGCATAAAACAGAGAGGGACAAACAGTAGGAATACTTCCTGTTTGAGTGAGAACAGGATCGCACTGTGGCTGGAGGGACAGCAGTTCGAACAAAAGGTAGGTCTGGGTGTACCAAGACGTTCTGTGTTCTTTTACTTTATGTGGATATGAAAAGGAGACATACTGGAGAGCTGTTCGACACATTGTATTTGTTGTTAGGGAACACATACCTGGCATACTTTTACACTTGTGATTTTGACCTTTAGCACTAGTTTTTTGCAGTGATCGCGCTGTTGTCACGCTACACCTTCATACTTCTTGGCACGCTTCACAGTACATGCACTGTCTCACACCCGTTCAGTGAGAATGAGTCATGTAAATACTTGATCTTTGAGATCATTCTAATACTTGTCTTACTTGAATCCCTTGTGTGAATCTGAGACTACAGTTGTTTTCATGCCACTTGTACTCACGTAAGGTACTGAATGTGTGCGTGAGTATGTCTTCAAGTTGTCTTTGAGTGCTTGATTAAATACCTGTGACACTGTTTTCATTTTCACTTCACCAGAAGGAAACAGACAGGCGACTTTTTTTTGTCTTGATGACAAAATGGATTCTTTGAAAGGTAGGAAACAAACCCCCACAGTTGCAGTCTAAATTTCTATATCAAAATGTTGCTTTCCGACAGTGGTACTGACCTGTTTCTGCTCTTGGCTGTTGCTGTCAGGACTTTGCCCTCATCAGAGTGTTCCTGTTGAGATGGATGAGAGCATGACATCCTCCAGTCTGGACTTGGCCTGGCCTCCCCATTGCCAGCAGTGTAGTAGACATACAGAGACCAACAAAAGACCGCCAGACCAGGGGTGTAAGCAAACTCGGGGTGTAGACCAGTGGAGACTCCCTAACCTTGCAGGTGTTTTGCCTCATGGGTACAGAGAGCCCTTATATGTACAGGACCCCGTGGTTAACCCAAGTAGAAGCTTTCCGAGCCCCTCAAATTGGCCCCAGGACCGCTCTGTGGAGGAAGCAGAATGCTTGGATATCCCTCTCCCACTCATGTCTGACGGTAACGGCAACCCCTATATCCCATCGTGATGATAATAATAATCATTTGAAACATATATTTGATCAAAAAAAATTATACTAATTATCATGTTAAGTGTCATGGGACACTAAATCCTTCCATTGGGACTAAGACAAATGAGTTTATTTTAGGGCAAGGACCTCATTCAGCAGTGTGACCTACCTATTGAACAGAAAGGAAAAAATCTGGTATGCATTAGGAGCCGATATACAAAAAAGAAAAACACTCACAGATTTTACAAATTAGTTGAGTCCATAAAAAGGAAAGGTACTGGTGTTGTGTCACATGTCTGATAATATTCCATGCTAAATAAAAGGCTAGTGTTTGCGATATCTGTCTGTGATTTCGGCGTCCATGTCAACATAAGTGAACGGATTCTTGTTTGTGGTGTTCACAGCGTTAGAAATGATATTTAAGGAGGTAGTTCCTATAACCTGGATTTGGCAAAGACACGTTGCTAAATTATTTTTTAAAATGTAAATGTTCAATGCTTTAAGTACCACAAATGAAATTTCATTCACTTGCATTGTTTTGGGATAGATGCAGAAATCTCAGAGACGAATATCTCGAAACCTTGACATATAAAAGTGAAATGGGGTTATTTCTATGTTCCCAGGGTCCTATTGTTAGAGTTAGGGGTTTAATGTTCGGTGTCGGTAGAGTTTCTATAGCTGTTTTAAAGTCTTGTTCCAAAAAAAAACAAAAAAAAGTATTTTAACTTGAAATGTGTCAAATTAGATCAAAACACAATAGAGGTGTTAACGTGTGTTACCAGAATATTAAACTGGGGAACTCTGGGAACATACAGTAGGTCCCTATGCCCACATAGATACGGTCACACCAAAGTTATCTACAACACACCAGTGTTTAGATGAACTGATCCTTAAAAATGTTACTATGTAATATTTAAGAGAATAAATAACATCTCAATTTTTCATCTTGAAAATAAAAGATTGAATTCATAATTAATAAAGTCACCTTTGCTGAATTCAGTACAGTCAGTTTTTTGCAAGTTTTTAGCCTAACTCAATCTGGTACCGTAGCTAATGGTGGCTAATATAAGCTAACGTTAGCTTTTAGATGGATATCATTACTGATAAATCTCGTGCCACTGTTGAGACTGTCGGCATTCTGGCAGGTAGAAAAACAAAATGTGAGGAAAGCTACTTTGTGCACATTAGCTAGCCGTTTTGTGTTTAGCCACTCGGGCGGCGGGGTCCATGCCATCGTTAGCCAGTCCACCACCAGAATTAACTGACATTTACACACACAGTCATGGCGTCTACACAATGATAATGCAGGAACTAGTACTTTGTGTGTAGTGTTAATCCACAAATCCGCATGTTTGCATGCTAACACGTCTGCAAACATCTGCGTGGTAACATTGCCTTGCAGAGCAGCTAGCATGGCAACACACACTTAGCTTTATTGACAGTAAATGACTATATATATATACCGGTATATATATATATCTGAAAGTGGACACTCGTAGCCATTTAGGCCTTTTTAGCTTATTGTTGCTACCTGGTTTCTCTTCCTGTTGAACTGACGGGTCACACTAACTTAATAAGATGCTACATTTCTATGAGTTCCAATGGAGATTACTAGAGTGTCCCTTGACACTTATTTAATAAGTTTACATTAACATTAGTAATATAATGAGTCATTTGAGGGTATTAAAGTTGTATGTTTTAAAGATAGTGAATATTATTATACGGTATTTGCTGCAGGCTCTATCAGTATTGGACATGGAAACCTACATTTGATATTTAAATTTTAAAAAATTAAAAAAAGTAGGACAAACAATACAACTACATCATAATTGTATTTTTAATTGAATTCTTTACGAGATCCAATAATCATGACATCTGTGATAGATTACGTTATTCGGCATATTACTCGGCTGCTGGCCCGTTGTGTTTCTGTTGAGTCTGCATGACCTCATTATTGCTTCATATTATTATGAGGTTTATGTCTGCTCCTCTATGTCTCTGTGCAGGCCCTGATCCAGTACAGGGGAGATGTCATAGACAATGTACAGGTCACCTTTCAGCAAATCCGCCCCCTCACAATTATAGCAATTATCATTATAGGCACAATTACCCGGCGGATCCACACCGGGCGCCTCAACAACACCAAGAGTCCTGGTATGAGAACAACTCCTGTCCTGTTTGTTATTATGATCAAATATTTTTTCCCAGCGCTGATTCATAAACTTTCCACAGATGTCATGCATCATTCACAGATTATTTTGCCTCCACAGGAATGCCCCGCAAAGTAGGTTGCCACTCAGTGATGTTCCCAACGCCCCCCGTGCCTCTGTGCCTCAGTGTGTGGCGCCTGCTAGAGATGTGATGCATGAAGTCAGTGTGAATTGCTCCTACCAAGCAGGCCCAGGACCAGCCACAAGGGAGATCAGGAGAACCATCAGTCTCCCCGAGGAGTGTAGTAAGTCACGCCTGTGTCCCTGCGTAACTACATGCATGCAAAGTTTATTCCCAGCCTCAAGAAATGTGACACAGTATTCCGTCCGTTTCATGACAGGAAATGTTTTCATCACATATTCAGTCGACACAGCCAGAGAAATGATTCCTTTCACCAAATTTCTGAGCGATCAGGGATTCAAACCAGCTGTAAGTCGCTGCCAAGTCCTCCGTGTTCTTTACTTCTCAACGGCTCTATACAAACGCTCACATTCTGCTCGTTTCCTGACAGATTGACATGTTTCACAACACAATCCGAGGAATGAGCATCACCAAGTGGATGGATAGATATTTAAATGACGTGAGTCTGACCACTGAGTAGAGAGTTACTCTTAATTTTTCTAGCGTAGTCTCCTGCAAAGAGCTGACAGCGGCATGGTATATTTTACAGAAATCGGTCCTCATCATTGTGGTCATCAGCCCCAAGTACAAGGAGGACGTGGAGGGAGATGGCGACGACGAGCACGGACTGCACATCAAGTACATTCACAATCAGGTGAGAGTGTCTCGGGCAGAAATTTCTGCTTGCAATATCGCCCTCTTGTGACAGGTTTATGTCATCCCTTAACCCACATAGGGTCAGTAGAATGAGGAAATGCCTAGTAAGGTTTGGAAAAACAGAGTATTTCATATCCCAGCTCCAACCAGTGTCCCAGAGTGTAGGCCTGGAAATGGCTGTCACATCTCAATAACACTGAGTACAGACACCCTGACATGAACAGCTTTTGGGTGACACAATGAAAATGTTATTAGAGAAGCTAAACCATACTTAGATAATGGATTTGTTTGTTGTCCAGTGAGGAAATGAACATTTTTTTATATATATCAGTAGCTCATATTCAACTAACCCCTTGACACATTGACAAATGTTCCCAATTTTAACCACACAAAGGCCAAAGACCCAGCGTATAGATTTTTATTTTTATTTTTCAGCATATGCAGCATATTATAACATGTGCTTAGGTTCATTGGCCTACTATAGAAACTCATATAATCTTCTATTGTTAATGACACAGATCCAAAATGAGTTCATCCAACAAGGCTGTCTGAACTTCAGGATTGTACCTGTGTTGTTTCCCAACGCAACCAAGGTGAGTACGAACAATAAACGACCATAGACGGGCATTACATAGTCACAAAAAAACAGTAGTAAAATGATCATTATGCAGAATGTAATATGTATAACTGGATTCTATTTAATGGCGTGTAAGCATCATGGTGCTGTGTCTGTGTCACAGAGACATGTCCCCAACTGGCTCCAGAGCACCCGGATCTACCGCTGGCCTCAGGACACCCAGGACCTGCTGCTGCGCCTGCTGAGGGAGGAGCGCTACATCATCCCCCAGAGGGGAGCTGACCTCACCCTCACCGTTCGTCAGCTCTGAAAAAAAAAGAGACATAACGAGGGAACATAATGTTAAAGATAAGAGTAGGTATATCTTTGTTTCCGATCCATTTGCGTTTCTCCCATACAGAAGCTGCTTGTGCTGCTGATTTGTAATTCATATTTTTTAAAATCTAATCAAACAATAAATTGATACATTGAGGAGTGAATTTGCTCTGACGGCTACAGTATTATTGGCCAGCTGCAACATGTTCACACAGCTTGCATATAATCGTTCTGTCTCTGTCAGTGTGACCGTCATAAGTCTGATATTCACTTTTATCTAACACAATAAAATGTCTGTTTTTTTTTAATTACCTTCACTATGTTCACCAGATAGTTGCTCACTTCTGCCACTCGTTGTCGGGGAGGTCGGGTTTAGGGACAGAGCCACATTGTATAATATGGAGCCATTTATCAATAGATAAATTCATATTGAAACACTGTAAAAGCCTGTGTGCATACTCCACACTACACAACCTCATGTGGTAAAGCATATAGTTCACCACAAGGTGGCAGCATGTCCCAAATAATAAAAAAAAAAAAAACACTCCCAGCACTGGTCGCCTCTTTAAGGCAGCAGCTGGCCACTCTACATTACTTTATGTTATTAATATGATATATGATTATATTAATTTGGAATAAATGTACTGTTATATATATTTTTTTATCATGACTGTGGTTGAAACGAGGAGTTTATTTGATTAAGGATCAGTAGACGGGGAACAGGAAGTCTTCATCCTGTTCACATGTGGCACCTTGATAAGCCGGCGGCCTGTAGGCTGTAGACAGCTTTAACCCTCAACTTCATATTAACGCGTCAGTGGACACACACACACACACACACACACACACACACTACTTCAGGTCTGTCAGACAGCAAAAAAAAAAAAAAGATTTGCTGTGCTGCAGTGTGTGTAAAGGGAAGTCTAGGCTTTTATCAGCTCCTGTATGTGAACACAAGGGCTGCCAGTACCAATAAATCCACTGTTTGTTATTGTTCCAGGACCTGTGTGCCACTCAGCTCAGCCTTATCTGGTGGGTCCAAAGCAACCATATATATATATATATATATATATATATGTTCCCAAAAAGAGCTGGATCCCCTTTCCCATCTACCCTGCAGCTTGTAAATTACACTACCTACCCGACTCTCTGTGCTCATTTTTAGGATTTTATTTTCTAAAGCATTTCCATGACAACTAGCTTTTGTCCTTCTGAAGTGGCCTTTGGGGATCAGATCAAAACAACCTTGATTCGTGGTTAATGAGAGGGGCACTCTAGTCCTATTATTTCCTTCTTTTTTTTTTTTTTTTTTGAGATATGAAGATGGAGCTGTTCTCCGGGGTGAAGAAAGCATTCACTGAAGTTCCCCGAACATCACATAACACCTGAAACAAGTGTTTTCTAGTTCCTCGTGTCAGTAATGTAACTCGTTATGTAGCGGATCATTTAGTGCAAGCACTATTTTTACCCGCTGATATTACGCACTCAAAAATTTGAAAATCTTTAATGTATTTTTTTTTTTTTTGACAGAGACCTGTAAACAAGTAAACAAATATAGTGTATAAAAGCATTGCATAAACAAGCCTAATTTAAACACAGTGATTTATTATTGCATTACCATACAGTTAATAGAATAATGGAGATACAGCAAAGAATCCATACAGCAGTGAAGGAGAGATTCAGACTTTTAGTCTCTGGTATGGAGCCAAATCCCAAAACATTGAATCCTGGATACTTCCCATAATGCAATTCAATACAATCTTTTAGTTGACCTGCCGTGCATGGTGAACGCTTATGTTTGCAACACGGGATTTCTGTTACAGAATTTGTAGTTTTCATGTCCAAGCCGAGACAATCCTGACTGACATTTATTATTAACACATTTGGCAAAAGCTCCTCCAGAACCACAGAGGACAATTTACAGCTGTGTTTTCTTCACTGGCTGAGTAGTGAGTGTGTGATGCGTAAAAAAATGGGCGGAATGTCCCTTTAATATACACACTAAACAATGTAGTTCCGCATTAAAAAAGAACAATTGTATAGTATATTGTATAATGTGTCTTGACCTTTCGTCTAGCGCCACCGTGAGGTTGACTTTACACACATTCATGGTCCCTCAGAGGATTTGTGATAACTTTGATTGCTATCATTTGGTCAAATTTTGATGCCGTCTAATACTCTGATACTGATTTATGAACACACACCTGCGAGGCTAATGTCCTTCCCATCAGCTAACGCATGCTAACGTGCTAAACCGACGCTGTGACCATTGCAGCTGCTCAGCGTCAACGTTTTAGCGTGCAGATGTTAGCGTTTAGTTCAAGCCCAGAGTCTTGTTACACGATCTCTTCACCGAGAGCTGAGACACCCTAAAAAAACACACACAGATGGCTTTCCATGAACGAAGTGAACAGAAAAATGACGCTTTCAGCATCCCACTGGGGCCATCCATATTAGAAATGTATGCACTCAGTGTACTGTAAAGCACTTTAGATAAAAGCCCCCCCCCCTACCACCACTGCATTAAATATGGCATACATAATATTTCTAGATTTGTTTGATGTTAAATGTGTCCCTCGACCCGAGGCGCGCTGCTCGTTGGTTCATTAAGAAGGCCAGCCTCTCACTCAAGGTCAGCACACGCTGCAACACAAAGAGTCTGGCTCTCCATCGAGATGAAAATGCTAATGAAACATTTTTCATCATTGGCGAGTCATTGACTATGATGTCCCCGGCATGAACTGGACTGAACCAGCTGTTTGGAGACGGTTATGGCTCTTTCAGTGGAGAAGGGGAAAGCAGTGAGCTCAGCATATATCCACGGCTGCTGCATGCCATGTATAGGCCATTAAGGGAATCTGAGTGGAATATTGAACAGCTCGAAGATGTGTAGGAGGCAAAAAAAAAAAAAAGGCCCTCCAGTGAAGCAGCGACGGGTGGCTTTATAAGTCATGGATAACATGTACTTTTTATGGTTCTAAAAGAGAAAGATGATGAAGATAGAAAGAAAAGCAAATGTTATCCCTGTTAACGCCGGGATTACTGAAGGTTCGCGATCGTTCAAGTGTGTCTGTGTAAAACTACAGTCAAGTGTCCATATGAACAAAAAGAGGGTTCATTTAAAAGTAGATGTGAAGCTTCTATGAGACTTCATCAGTGTGAGTTAGTCGTATCAAGTGGATATCTGACACATTTACAGTCTGTTCAGCATCAGATTCCCTCTTTGTGTTTCCCTGTTGAGCTGTGGTGGAAATATAGGAACGAAAAGAGGGACTGTAACGTTGAAACATATCATGCTTGATTTGACTCACCCCCCCATCACTTACATAGCAAGTACGTTATGAATCGATCTTCTAATGGTCAGTATGAAAAGGAGGGATGATTACAGGGGGGAAAAAAAAATCTGGCAACCAATGGAAACTCCAGGAAGTTACTGCTCCCGGCCAAAAAAAAAATAGTTTTGCACGTAACCTCGCCGTAAAATGGTGAATTGTTGTTGTTACATGTCTTTGCATGGATTAAACAAACAAGATATGCTGTGCAATTAGTGAGGTTTACAGAAGCCGGTTCCAGTCTTCATGCTAAGCTAACCAGCTTCCAGTTCCAGCTACATGCTTAGTGTACAGTGTGATATGAAACTTCTTATCTCGCTGTCGGCAAGAAAGTTATATGAGCAATTCCCAAAATGTCAAACTGTTCCTTTAATCATGGCACTATGTGTGTTTTTAGGCGTGATTGTAGAATGTAAACACCTCCTCAAGTGTCATATAAGGGTTAGGATTGGATAAGACTGTGTCCACCTGTCTACAATAGTTATGCTTGTGCATAATGAAGTCAGTCTTGGCTGTCTATGAAACATAACTAAAGCTACCAGTAAATATAAAGTGATCAGTGGTGGTGAACTTACAGCGATCACACTCTACTTTATGGTAATTTCATCCTATTTTGTATCAATGTAATATTCCTATCCGGGCTCACAGTGCATTTGCAGTCCATACATACACATTAACATACACTTACTGATCTTCATATGATATCCTTTTGTTTCATATAACCCCACACACACACACACACACACACACACTCCCCACCTCCCTCCCCCTTTGTTCCTAACAAACCAACCAATGGGAAATTGATGTTCTCCAGCTCTCTGTTCTGGGTCTGGTCCTTGTTTTGACGCTGCACTGGCAAATGAGGTAAAAATGCTGTCAAGCTTGATGTAATATTCCACAATACCGTTTCCGGTTTGAAAATTGAAGGCCAATGAGTTACAAAATAAAAGCCGTGTTAGGGGGGACTGTTTGAAACTGTGGACACCTCTTTTCACACCGCTTACATTGCATTCCAGTAATTATAATGCTGGTCAGATGGGTGACAAATTAAAAGGAAAAACCAACATAGAGTGTCTTAGTAATTGACTCTACAAATGTACTAGGACTATACATTAGAGTTGGTTTGGGGGCTTATTGTTGACTATGGTCATCTGATGTTTTACCACTTGTTTTATATATCTCAAAGTAGTTACATTATTACCGTTTTTTTTATTTGTTTATTTTACGTGAGCTCACTAAAGCAAATTCATAAGTTGAAATAGAATAGTAAGTAAGCAATGAATATTCCTGTTTTACTGTTCATATATACGTGCTATTATTTTGAACATAACCAAACAGGATGTTTCCGGATATTACTGGGGACTTCATACAGACTTTGATGTGGACAATTTTAAAGCCGAGAGGGGTGCTTGGGGCCAACAAAACACCAAAAGACGTCTGTCTATCCAACCAGATGCCTTTTGAAAAGATTTCGGTGGAAATGCTCCAAGAAAAACAGGAACAGCCTCCTTCTAGACTAGAGAAATAAACTCATGTGAGAAATATGCAGCTCCGACCAATTGTTGGTCCGCATACTCATTTGGTTTGCCGGCGAGGCAGTCCATAAAACCAGAAACTGCGCCTCCCAGTCTGTACCTGCTGGCCACAAACACCCATAGACTGTACAAAACTGTGCCAGACACAAGACTTCCAAAATAAAGCAGCTATTTTTACTCTGGCTCTTTGTATCGCATCGCCCCCAGGCTTTTATACTGAAAGATGTAGCCCGGAAGTTGTTTTCTTAGTCATTCTTGGTGGCTTGACAGCAGGTAGCTAACATGGACTAGCCTGTTATGGAAGAAGAAGGCGCACAGCGGAGGGGCTGTCTGATGAAACGGGACTGGCTGGGACTCGTTCTGAGGCGTGATTTGGAAAGATAGCGCTACATACCGGAAGCCTGGAGAGCGTCTTCCTGGCTGGAAACAAAAACACCACAGAAAGCTAAAAAAAAAAAAAAATCACGGGACAGCCACAGTTACAAGTACAACATGGAGCCGACAGCTGCGGAGCTACGGAGTATTACCCGCCGCCACCACCACCACCGCCGCCGTCGTCTGTAGCTCTCCCCGGCCGCAGCTGGACCTCACCGGCGGCACGGGAATCTTTGTTCGCTTTTTTCTTTTCATGGGTCACAAGCGGGCTTCCCCTCCGCTTCGTCGTTGTTTTTCAACCGTGACAGCACCCGTCTCGGCTGCTATCGACTGACCACTGAGGTCCCCCCGCATCTTATGGACTCCTAACAGTAGTTTTTGTTTTGGACGCAGCAGTCATGTTTGCGGTGCGCATCGTCACCGCAGACTACTATCTAACAAGTCCCGTTAAAGACCTGGACGTCTGCTATTCTGAATTCAGGGAGAGCGACGTGAAGAAAGTGCCGGTGGTGCGGATATTCGGAGCAACACCCGCAGGTCAGCCAACTCTTGACTTCATTTTATATTTTATGTGTGTTTCTTTAGTATTGGAGCTAATGGTGGCTGCGCACCACGCGGCATGCTACGCTGTTGTGGACACGCACTCGCACACAAACACACAAACACACACTCGCACGTCCGTACTGTATTGTTGAGAGGAAACCCAAGTATGCAAAATGACAACAGGAAGATGCTTAGGGTGTTGACACATTGTACCGACGCTGTTGCTTTTGCATACAGGCGGCGGTGGGAGTCCTCCCGTGCTTCCCCCCTCCTCTCCCTCCTCACACGGCTCTGCTTTGTTTTCCCTCACCGCTGCATCATGGCATGGTGGCTCCCGAGGCTCGACTTATGCCTCTTACCTGCCACATGTGACACGCAGCGACCACTCAAATACTTCCCTTTATGTTGCTTTTATTGTGTTTATATAGCAACCTGTGGAGCGTGTCCAGGCTGGACTAACAATACGCTTCTGCCTCTTCCAGCTTTCCATCATATTTCCAGTTTAATACCAGAGAAAAAAAAATCACAAACAGATGAAAAGGTGAAAGGAAATAAAACTTCACCTTCACCCCAACGCCATAAAATTGAACGATAGCAGCAATATTGGCAGCCAGATAAATAGCATTAAAGGCAAAAGAGAGGTTTTAAATGAATTAGACTGATTGGTGGGTTGTGTGGAAGCATCCAGGAGTCAGTTATATTCTCCTATTGAAGACAGCACAGTCTGTAAAAGCATTTCATTATTATGCAGGATATAACAATGAGTGAGGCGTGATGAATGACAACAGAAAACCTACATGTGTGCAATGCATATTCCCAACAGAAGCCGAGACGAGGCTGGTATATGTGAGGAAAATGGCATGGATTACAGATATACTGTACATTTTGTACAGAGGAGGGGCAGAGATGTAGATTTTCTTTGAGCTTTGGCACATGCCCTGCTCTCCAATAAAGCCATTACAGCAGAGCACTCTGGGTACCTTAATCCCGCCGCTGCTAAACAATAGAATAATTTCCTGCACAATCACACGGCATTTGCACCCCGGCCAAATCCCTTTTTGCGATCGCCGTGGCCTCTATTCAACCCCTTTTGACCGGTGCAAACACCATTGCAGTGTGTGACTGTGTATATTTTTAGCAGAATGAGTGTCCAGTGGGGAAAATGGGAGTCAAACATGCCCCCCCCCTCCCAGCGGTCCTCCGCAGGACAACCTGGAGCAACGTCCAACAGGGTGTATGTCAGTGAGGATTAAGGGATTTGGAGCAGAGAAATGAAGGACAGTGGGTCAGGGTTAGGATGTCGGGTTCAGTTTGGTTCTGTCATAAACCCGCACGTTCGTATGCGGCCGTGCTGATGTGAGGGGGCTGCACACACACACACACACTGCAGCAGAGGCTGCCTGGGTAGCTTGTCAGTGCATGTATGGTGAGCAATTCATCAACACTGATTTCGCACAGTGTTGCTGTTTGGCTTTAGAGCAGGGAATACAATGTATTAAATATGGATTTTATAACAGGAAACTCAATACTGTCTGGAATATTGGTTGTTATATATGATGGATATTGCACATATGATACCATCATATCATCCTACTTCTGGTGTTAAAGCCTTCGTTATAGTTGTTCAATTTCCTGAGTTTCCATCCGTTGAGCAAAATTCGACAGTTGTTGCTGTTCTCTGTTTTATGTGAAAATACATTGATTGTCATTAGATTTTGGGACTATTGATTGGCTGAATCCATAGACTGTATACAAAGATGGATGACATCACAGCTCCCCAAAAGTGAAGCCAAAACATCTTGATCGCCCCCCGATGGCTGCTTGCAACATCGGTCATACTGCAAGCATCCATGTTAGCCGATAGGACAGAGACAAACAACTTAAAATGTTGTTCAAATGCTCATTCTTCTGATAAGTTTGTTTTTTAATTTGTTATTTGATGATATAAAAAGGATGTGGTGTGTCATGATTGACAGCTGTGATTGAAAGGCAGACAAGGAGGACGCCCGCAGAAGTCTCTGATGGAAAATGCTAACGTACGGCTAACGTACGGCTTTCATCTGTGATTTACTACAAGTTGTAGCTGATACGTACCAACTGGTTCTGGCTGGCTGCTGGGGTGATTTGGCTCCCGATGGCGGGATGGTTGTCAGTCAAGTTAAAGGGGCGGATCCCATGGGCAGTGATCCCGCCCACCTCAACTATATTGTGCCGACTCTGGTCGCAAATGACGTCGCAGAAGCAAGATGGCTAAATGCTATATTTTGACTTTGCACAGTGGTAGAAACTCTGAAACTGAAATGAACAATTTGACGATGATGTCACAGTTTACAATATGAGTCAGAGAAAAGCTGCAAATTTTCACCTTTTAACGAGCTGGAACCAGTAACGAGAGCTCGGTGCTATTTATGCTTGCCAGCTAGCCTTTTAAGTGAGCCAGCATTCACGGTACCAGGACAGAAGAACTGCTTCACCTATAAGGAATGCGGCCATCATTAATGTTATTATTTACACCTGTGCTTTTCACACTATGATGTCACAGCGTTTACTCTGAACATCCTTCATTTAATGGTCATGTGGACTCTTGTCTAAACGCCTGCACCTCTGATCCCGTCTGATTGATTAACATTCCTGAGCGACTGGCATTTAAACGGATGCCAGTCTCCCATTGGAGCTTCCACCAGTCGAGCTCTTACACGAGTACATACACAAACACAGCAGTTGGCATTGTTTCTCTGTTATAACGGACTTTGCATTGCTTCAAGTTGCAGTAATGACAAAGTAACATGTCTGCAGCTTGTGTGCTGTGGTGGATGCCCTACGAATTTGCACAGTTTGACTCGCCTCTAGCTCAGGCTATGTATCAATTGTGGCGAGCCGAAGCCGGAGCCGGCTCTACGTTTCCAGAAATAAAATTGCATCACCATCTGGAACAGATTGAAGCAGAGACGAATCTCTTTCTTCCCTTGTTTCAAATGTGTTTCCAAAGGGGGCCTGCAACTCAGAAACAGGCCACACCTACTGGGAAAAAAAAGAGTTACTTTTCAATATTTCCTGTTGCCTTTTGTGGTGATTTTTTGTTGTTTGGCCTGAAGGCAGGAGCCACATGAACAGTTTAGCTTAAGTGTGCTGGCTTTTATCTCATCAGTATGTTTACCCCTGTGTAAGCAGTCAACAGTGCACCGTATATTTTGCACCACGTGGCTGTGGCTCTGGCTACAACCCCGGGCCGTGTATTCCCTATCCTTCCTTGACCTAAGCCATGCACACTCCCACCAAGCAGCCCTGTGTAATTTGATGCCACGCTTCCTGTACCCCCCCCCTTTCTTTCTTTGTCAGTGACTGGCCAGCCTGCATGTGCTGCACTCATACTGTACATCCATGCCCATCTCTGAAATTGCTCAAGAAGAAAAGGGAATAGAAATCGTTTTGTTGTGGAAATTGCATCTCCTGATCAGTATCACGCCATGCTTATTAATAACCGGCTTCAATGGCGTGATTGTGGTTTGAGAATCTCCCTGGGCGGTGAACAGTGGGCCTCCCCTCACGCTGCTGAGAGTCGCTGTCGAGGCTGCCGCAACCTTTTGAGGTCTGACAGCATTGATCTCAACCCTTGATGTCAACAAGCTCGGCCCAGATGCACCGACAGGCCCTTGGTCCCGTGACAGCAGGAGGCACTCTGTTATGATTCCTTGCTTAGACATGAGTGTTTATTGGGTGGAATAGAGGAAGTGCATGACCAATTGACCTGAATGAGGAGGCCAAGCAGTAAAGCGCAGGGAGGGATAAAACCAAGCCCCCCCCCCAGGTTTAGCTCTCTCCAGGGGAACCCTTAATGCCATCTGAAGGAATTCCTCCTGGATCCATTAATAGGATAATAGGCGGATTCAAAAGAACCCTGTGGCTCATTAGGCAGAAGGTCATTGTCCCCTTAACTGTTTACTTTCCTCACTCCCTGTCGGTCACTCCGGTTCAATTATCATCCTCTAACTGCTGCTCCAGTTACTGTAATTACTTTATGATGGAGTGCGATGCCTATTTCCTGATGTTTTGAAGCAGTTTTTCAAAGGATTAATTTCCTCTTGTTGTTTTTTTTTTCTTCGTTTAGGTTCTCACAATTTTCCAGTTTTGTTTCATGGAGAGTCTTGGTTACTCTGACCTGTATTACATAGGACAGCCGTAGGTTTAGGGAAAGCCATGTTGATGAGACAGGAGTGTCACTAAAAGAGACTGAACGCTGCTCTGCAACTAATCCTCATCCTGTGATGCTGTTGCCGAAGATTCAAGAAGCTTTCATGTCAGAGGAAAGACTGCTGGAGACACTGAGCTTCTGTTCATATGAAAATCACTTGAGTTCAGTGAAATCAATGTAGAGGACACAAGAGCAAAGGGTTTACAGCTGCAGTCACATACTGACATGGTATTTCTACTAGTATGTTTGGAGTTTTGTTTTTGAGTGATATTTCGGTAAAATCATTATGTCCAATGGGTTTGCTCACCAAAACAATGTAGGGTGGAGTATGTGGAAGTTCAGGGCTCGTGAACTCCCGACATACATATTTGTGCTATTGACCAATTGCAAACCAGTTGCTGACGGTGCTGACCTTTGAGGGAACAGGTACCCAGGAGTGTAGTGTAAAGAATGCTCCATAAAAGACAAGATGCATGGTAAATAGTCACTTTGTCACCAGGCTTCCAGCACCAACTATTGGCTGTCTCTTGCTTCCGAATGAGCCTGAAGCTTGTAGATGTGATTGCATTGAGTAGCAGTTAATTTCTCACTTTGCCATAAAACTGGTGCAGAGTGATGTGTTGCCATGCACTGTTCTTCATATTCAAGTCTGTTTAGTTAGATGGACCTTTAGGTAGCTGAGTGGAGGAAAAAAAAAACAAAAAAACCCCAAATCGATTGGTTGCCAGGTTGTTGGTCACATGCGTCAGAGGACATTTTTCATAGTGGATTATCACTTTGTGGCCTCTGAGTCTTCGAGTCATCGTGGGTGGCGGTGGCGGCGGCGGCATCCTTTTTGAGGTTCAACACACAACAAATCGTAGTAGACAGACATTTACAGTGCCTGGTGAATCCCAAAATTTAGATTAAAATTGTTTATCTGCCTCATCTGTGACTCATAGTGTGCAAATGTACATCCACATTTTTATACTCTAATCTTGTGGTTGCACTGTTCAAATTAGTCTACATGTATGAGCCTTCTGACTGTAGTGTTGTCACAAGCACTCTCGACTCACCCACTCAGTTTCTGACATTATTAGCTAATGTACATCCCGGATTAGTTTCCTCTGCGAGTTTGTCAGTTGACTCCAGAGGTGCCCCAGTCAGTCAGTCGGCCAGCAGTCACACACACACACACACACACCTCCTGGGTGCTGTGCTGCCCGTAACACTATTTCAGGGCTCTATCAACATCTGAGGCATTTCCGGTGTGCTATCTGGTTCCAGAGAGGCTTGTCCAGACAGTCAGCCAAAGTAAAGAGCTTTAATAAGTAAACAGGCTGAGCCCCTCCTCCCGTTCACACAGGACTGTGTGAATCACACATAAATGTGGGAAAAGGCTTTGTTTCTCTCTGAATACTGCGATACCACAGGTGGTCTTTGCGGTGGATTACAGTCAGAGAGGCAGAATAGCTTGTGGCTAATGAGAAACGGCTAGAGAAAGATACTGATTCATCCGAGTGATCAATTACAAAAACACTAAAATGTAACTGACAATAAGAACTCCAGCAGGGATTAATACTATAAATCAAATTTGGCATATTGTCAGAGGCTTGTCAAATGGCAGTCTATTTTGCCAATAGACTTTGTGCAAATCGAGGTGTTTTCATGTAATGGCGTCAATGCCGGATGGAGGCAGTAGTCAGGCCACTACCAGCAAGTTTAAGATATACGGTTTTAGACAGGTTGTTGGGAATAAGGTTAAAAGGAGATTGTTGATGTCAGTGGCCGCAAAGGTGACGTCTGGTGTCCAAATATAAGCCAAGCTCTACTGATCTGTGCTGGATCACATGTTTGTTCCTTGTAGCATTCTTCCTCGCTATATTAAAACTGATCCAATGAGTGTTTTCATAGTGAAAAGCCTCCATGTGGTTTGCCAGTGAAAAAGCTTTTAGCATGGAAAGTGAGCTTATGAATTTTGCCTTCATAAACACACCTAAATTAGTTTTGTCCAGTGTAGGTTTGCCTTTACCTGTGGGGTGACAAGCTATGGCAGCTTGCTTTTCCCCTTTCTTTCTTCTGCTTGTTCATTCTCACCGTCTATTGTGCTCCATTTCTCTTGTCTCATGTGTCCCATGCATACAGAACATTCATCTGAGGTTTCACTACCTGCACTCAGCAGATTACCAGAGTACACTAAGACCTTGTAGTCATAATGTGGTACTTGTTTACGCGCCTGTCGGCAGAGTAGTTGGACTGATACAGCCGGTATGCACTACCTGGTAGCTGCCAGTAATTTTCCTTTTCTCTTGAAGAAGCTGTGAGCAGCTGTCTCGGTGTCCTTGCTGCTGCTGCCGCCGCTGCGGCCCAGTCAGTCTGATTGATGGCTATAATAGCTCCCTGCAGCTCCTCCGAAGGCGTCACTGTCGAGGGCACAGGCCCAACGTTGCCGCAATCCCTGTCCCCGATGTATTTCATGTCACCTCAATTCACGCTGAGTCAGGTGGCACAGGTGAGTTCACATTAACTTCTGCAGCTGTTGGATGTCTTTACTGGAGGCCTGTTCTTCACTGTGCAGGCCTGACCCCCAGCCCACCAAACTTGTATTCACCCGCCTTCCTCCGCGGGGCGATCAAATCATTATCATTGCAGCAGTTACACAGCAAGCACTGTGAAAGTGTCAGTCCGTACTAACTTTAACCTCCTTTCACCAGCCAGGCTCCTGAGGTAAAGTTTCCTAACAGTATTCACCACATTCACATCGGAACCCGGGAGCATCTGGCCTTGAGGCAACAGCGGTAACCGCTGTGCTGTCTCAGCGCCTACTTTTTTTTTTCCTTAAAAAAATCGAAATGAGTGGCTTTGCAAAAAGAGACTTGATGTGGGGAAATACAGGCAAGACGGCATGAAGTACATATCCAGCAGCATGCAGATAAAAGTAGATAGAAATGTGGACCATGTGCCTGTGAATTGGATGTCAGGTTCATAAATGCAAGAGAGTACTTGGTGTAAGCGGTCAGTGAGAGCTGTAGACACCTGGTGCAGGTTTGATTCTTTCATTAACGTAACGTAACACAAACTGCTCAAACTGGCCTATCGCAGTCCTTGTCACCCCCACCTGCTATTTCTGTAGCCACCGCATAGCTACGGCTGCATGTGTTCGAAGGTTCAGAGTTACAGTCACCTCTTAAGGCAGCGGCTATAAATCCCCCTGTAGAGTGTGCACGTCAAAGCTGCCAGGGCAAGATAAGTAAGCACAGTTAGACACACACATACACACACACACACACACAGTTGTCCACTTTACTTTTGTTTTTCAGTCCAAAGTGAATCTGTTTTATACAGTGGGATGGGGGTTGGGTGGGGCCTGCTGGTGGATTTCCCTCCCCCCTTATCATTCTCCCTCTTTAACCAGTACCTGACCCATCCATATGTCACTAGTCCTGCCTGCAGAATATCAGACGATACATCCACACTGACAGTCGCTGAAGGTAATGTGGTTTAGTTCACCACCATGGTGAAGTGGGTGCATGTTGGGAGAGGGGAAGAGGGGGATAACAGGAAGTATTTAGTATTTGTGTTTGATGTGAAGTTCCTGCTGATGCAGTGGCCCGCTGAGGGGCCGGGGGTTTGTAAAGTCGCCCTTTCTAGGAGCACTTCTTCTTTTCCAAATCATGTTCCTGTAATGTGTGGTTCTGTGTGGTCTGAAGATAAAGGGAGAGAGGCCTGTGTTGGCACGTGGTGGTGGGTCATTCCAGGTCCTCCACTCAGTGTCGGGCTCTTCCTCTCTCCTCCTACACCATTGTTGCCACAGAGCGAGGGAGGGGGGTGTGTGTGTGGGGGGCTCTGCTTTGTCCGTGGAGCCTGTGAGAGAGGGAGAGTACCCGCTCTGTGTTCTCTCAGGGCCACTGGCACTGCTGCGGGAGAACTCTGCAGTGTTTCAAAGCAGATTAAGACCTTGTTTAGAAAGAATGAAAGAATTTGGCAGGCCGAGGAAAGCTTGAATCAGTGCTAGAGAGAGAGAGAGAGAGGAGGGGGGGGGGGGGGGGGGGGGGGCGCTTTGAACCTGCCATGCTGCGCCATTCAGCGTGGATGTTAATGAGGCCTGTGTGTGTGTGTGTGTGTGTGTGTGTAGTAGGCGTACACACATGCGCGCATACGCACAAAGACAAACAAAGCAATTAAGTTCTCATCTGTTGCATTGGAGGTATATCTGCAGATTTCCAGACATGTGAATTCTGCTTTTTTCTCTCTTCTGACATGAAACCTCAACTCTTCTCAGCTTTTTAAATTTTAAAGCCCTAAACCAAACATGACGGACAGCTTCCAAAATAACGCCAGCGAGCCTTTTAGGGTTTCAGGCCAGGCTGAGGGGGCGTGCTGGTTGGACAACGTATTATCACCTAATAAAAATGTTGAGTCTAATGTGTTAACGGTTGCCTGTAAACACATCACACAGCGCACACAGAGTCTTAGAGATAAAACATAATGTAGTTGCTCATATCCTCCCCACACTTATTGATACTATTGGCTGCCAACATGTCAGTCATGATTTTCACACCACTTTGTTTTGGGTGTGGTTAGTTATCACCGGGACACACACATCTTCGGCTTCATTAATATTAATAAATATGTCTATATGGTCTTTTATAAGCTCCAGATTCTTTTGTGCATGTATTTACCTGCAGAGTATATTTGCTTAAAGTCAGTTTATTCCTTCACCGTTGCGAAGTCCACTTTTGCTTTTTTTTAAAAGCCGTAGACCAGCATGCATCCGCCTTTCTGCTCCTGTTTTCTTTCCTTTTCATCTGACACTGCAGTGGGAACTGAAAGGTCTTTTTTTGATCAATTTTTAATTCCGTAGCAGTTTACAGTCAGTGCGAGGGTAGGCTTATTAAAAGAGGGAGGAGGGAGGGAAATTCTGGAGGCTCGGGTCTAAAAATAGCACAGTGTGTGTGTGTGTGTGTGTGTGTGTGTGTGTGTGTGTGCCTTTTGTTTTTTTTCTATGTAACATAGCTTGTGACTGTGCTAAACGGGCTGGTTGTTGTTGCTGATTAACGGGCCACCAACTCTTTAAGAACCGTCTGATGAGCGTTTGCAGTTGTTTTCTGTTTTTCAGGAGACATTTTTCTCCCCCACGTCGGAGCTAAAACGTTCTCCTCCTTGATGAGTCCCGTCTAGACCTGCTCTGTTCTTTCTCGTGCCTGCTGTCTGTTCTCCGATAGTAATCTGCTCCATTTGCGGCAATATTTTCGGCTGCACATGAGAGCGTGTTTCTGTGTGTCTTTATGGCCATCCCTCGCATTAGACTGAGAATGGAGGGGAGGAGAGAGAGCGAGCATGTGTATGCGAGTCTCCCTCGACCAATGCACCAGCCAAGCTGCCGTCCCTGCTTCGCGTTATGTGCGGCGGAAAGCGAGACATGCTGTGAATATCAAATTTCAGCCGTGCTGAGGAAAGGAGGGCAGGCAGAGCTCAGAAATCTCTTCTTCTACTGTCTGGCAAGCTCCACCCCTGATCTGAACACTGGTCCAGAGTCATACATAAACAAACAGCATCTTCTAGCACCATGGCAACAACTCTGTTACTTCCACTGTTTACACATAAGTCTATGATCTCTTTCTTTGTCGGAACAAACACACTTGTTTCTTTTCTCTGTTCCTCTCAAGATGCTCAGTATTAGATCTGTCAGTGCCACAAATGGATAGATCTCCAGTCACTGAGAAGCTGCATTCAATGAGGCTGTTTTTATAATGGAGGGGAGAGTTGTACATAATGCATTACATAAGGAGCTCAAACTAGCCTCCTCTGGTTTATTCAGAGACACTGACTGGATTGTTGATCAACATTTTAAACAATTTTGGGGGAAAGCTGAATGCAGTGGCTGCAGCATCCGGAAGTAAAGACGATTTCCAAAATCCAGTTCTTTTGCGTGTTTGTTTGTGTGTAAATCCCTGCATGTCTGTGTGTGTGTGTGTGTGTGTGTGTGTGGCTGGTGTCTCAGTAGCTGCAGGCACCCCGAGGATTTCCCCTCCACTAGTCACAGTCTATGACTCTCTCTCTCTCTTTTCTCTCTCTTTTCTCTCTCTCTCTCTCTCTCTCTCTCTCTTTTTTCTCTCTTTTTTTTTCTCTCTCTCTCTCTCTCTTTTCTTCTCTAGCCTTCCCTCCTCGTTCTCCCTCCTCTCCTCCACATCCCTTTGTGTTCCTCCACATGCCTTTCCAGTTTTGAGGGTTTTTCGCTTTCTTTCCCTGACTCACATCAGCATTTCCTTTCATCTCCCTCCTCCTCCTCCTCCTCCTCGCTCTCCCCTGCCCCTCGGATTGTACCGGAGAGCCTTCGTGGACGAGCTGCTGCATAGCGCACAGAGATGGAGTGTTTACAACTGGAGTTAGCCCGGCCTTTGCCCCTCACCCTGCAAAGCCCGTCCCCCTCCCTCCGTCCCTCACTGTCCATCTCGACTCAAAGCTCGACCCACCTTTTAAATCCTCCACGCCCAGCTTCTCTTTTCTTTTTATCTCGTAGCCCCACACACTCGCATGCCTGAACATTAAGATGGCCGCGGTGATTAGTGAGGGGACCGTGCAAGTGAACCAGACAGGTCCTTTTGTAAGGCAGGGACATTTTTGTCCCTTAAGCCTTCCTGCTGAGTTGTTCAAACTCCACCTGTGTGTGTGTGTGTGTGTGTGTGTAGTGTTTCTTTTCATTTTCAAAACTGACAAATCGCAATTATTTTTGATTCGAGTCAGATGGGGAAAGAAAACCAGTGTCAGTAGAACATTAAAGGGTTACTACTGGAGTTTTCTGTATTGTGCTCTGCAGCCCATTTCATGTGAAGTAAACTTGTGAGTTTCAACATATACACGTAACTTTGGGAACCTGCAGTCAGTGCAGCCTCGTTGCTTCCATACTGAACCCTTAATATGAAAACGTATGATTCCACCGCCGTTTTAATATCGGCGTTACCAGAGCATGTTGATATTGCTCTAGCGTAGATATTTCTCCGGCTTCAGTCTGGTCAGACGCTCCGGCTGCTCAGTAACCAAACATTTCCTTTGGAGCGTGTTATTTATGGCCGGTTTGACTGGTTGTATGAAACATTGAGCAATACAAATGCAGCAAACCTACAATACTGTTTTTAGGGCTTTGCACTGGAGCAACATTTATATTTCACTCCTCTTCTTCTGTTGCATAGAAACACATTTTTTTTTTTCCATTTCATGTTGGTGCAGCATAATTGAATTAAGCTCCTACTCCGCCTCCCGCTTCCAGCCCCTCTATTCCACTATACCTCACTGCTTCTGCACTAATCTCCCCTCCCTTCCTCTCCCGCTCCCCCACTTGTCCTGCTCTGCTGCAGGACTCAGGGCTCTACCAGTGTGCGTGTGTGTGTGTGTGTGTGCGTGTGCGTGTGTGTGCGTGTGCGTGTATGTGTGTGCATGCTCTCCTGGCCCTGCCCTGCTCGGCTCCTGGCCTCGGGCTGTGCTTGGCCTACATGGCCTACTCTGATGCTCCCCATATTTCTGCACAGAGCTCTGGCCAAACAGACCTGCTTTTTTTTTTCTTTTCTTTTCTTCCCTCCCTGTGTCTGCTCTGAGGAGGAGTTCAGCTGAGGTTATGTGGGAATAAAGTGCCCTAGTTCACAGGGTTCTTCCTGTAAACTCTCAGCCTGCTAATTACACTCACACTATCTCTCTCTCTCTCTCTGTGATCACTCTCTTCCTCTCCTCCCTCTGGCCCCGGACTATCTTTTGCGCTCATCCTCTTTTCACTTATACCCTCTCTGTTTCTCTGTTTCTCTCTCTGCTCTGTTACTGTCCACGCTGTGTTACAAGCCAGTTTTTCCTCTGTCTCCCCCCCCCTCCCCTCTCTCTCTTTCTAGCGTTTCTATCCAAATGTTGCACAAGTTTAAAATGTTGGCAAAATAACATGCGGGACAGGATACAACTAGATTACATAACCTGTAATTCAGCTTCACATTCTAGCATTCATTGCCGCTGACATTTCCATGGTCTCGAATGAATGAATTTGTTTCATCTCATTTTTTTTGGCATTTTGTCTTTGTTGCACAGCTGCACATATTGCTTTTTACAATCAAGTGTTTTTTTATTATGTTGATTATTCTGATGGTTTATTCATTAATCAGATTAGAATAATTTTAAGTGGGCGTAGGTTCAGACCAGGTCTGTTTTTTAAATGAATAATTACCGGTTCACTCAATTCTAAAATGCATTCATCATATTTTTAATGTGTTAAGTCTTTTTAAATGTCTGGATTACCCCATTTATACCGGCTCATGTCAAGCTGGTTACTGTTGCTTGTTGCTGTTGACTGCGTCCCTTCAGTAAAAATATTGAATTTCCCGAAGGCCTTAAACAAGAACTAGTCTTCTTCTTCTTCTTCTGTCTTTTCCCTTCAGGGCTTGCCACAGCGAATCAGTTGCCTCCATCTAACCCTGTCTTCTGTATCCTCTTCTCAAACAAGGACTGATCTCGTCTCTTATTAACAATAAACTTCTAGCAGCTGTAATGTGGAGGAGTTAACACGGTTTCCCAGGAACCGGAGATCCTCATCAGCCACAGACACGTAGGCGGTGTTCAGCTCCAAAACAACAATGCGAGGGGCTGCGTTGGTGGCGGTGTGTTGTTTAAGGTACAGGATGAGACAATGAAATGCAATCTGGGAAGTTCAGGTGTAGCTACAGATTAATACATACCAATGCTTATCAGAAGCCAAAACATTGCAGTGGTCTGGTTAATATAATAATCCCTTTTGACGGATAACCGCTGCATTGTTTTGCCAGGCTGTATTAGGGCTTTCAAATGTGCATAAAATGGGTGGATAGAAACATAATCGGTCCTCTCAATCCTCTTTTCTGCACACACATACTGTACACACTCCTGATAGGGTCTGATTTCAGACCTGAGGAGGAGGAGGAGAAGGCGGTTACTGAATAACAGGTACAAGTAGCTGAATAGGCGTTACCCCGATTGCACTTTCTCTTCATCTTTCTCGGGATGACTGGTTTTGCTAAACACTGCTCGGGTATTGATAATACCGCCATAGAGGGGTCAGAGGAGGGTTGTTTGTTAAGTGGTTAGAATACACAAGGTGGATTGCCAAAAGGTTTGATCCACAGTCCCCAGGAAATCCCGGAGTCACCAGGAAACGGTTTCACCTCTTTCTCACCGCTCCCTTTCCTTCTCTGCATTGATTGGGCGAGATTCATATCTTTGCCCTTCCTATGACTCCTGCTCAGGTGACTGGAGACACTCAAGTTTTGATCTCTTTGACATGATCTGCTTTTTTCCATTTATCCCAGAAAAAGTCGAGTGGACATGTATGCTTTTTCTCAGCGCTGGCCTGCCGTATGCTCGCTCATTTACTTGTTGAAGCCTGAGAGCTGCTTCTACAGTTGGCTGCTGACCAACTCTGCTGGAACAAGAGTGAAGTGCCTTGCTTGAGGACACCCTGGCAGTCAACCAGCGGGAGGTTATTAATCATCAGGCGGAGTATTAAAGTGAAGAAAGCCAAGTAGATACTTCTGTCCTTGAATGGAAAACATTCTTCCCAATTTGTCCTGAAGAGAATGAAAAGCATGAAAGCTGTAAAAAACATAACGGATAATTCTGGTTTATTATAATCTGGGAGAGTAGAAAGATGTTACCAGGTTCATTGGTAAGGTGTGGAGCATGGCAACATGGGTAAAAATATGAGCAGGAAGATGATAATACAGCTTTTAAACGAACTCAAGGTTCGTCAAACATTGTTTGAAGTGAAAACAAAGAACAAGAATTATTACCCAAGCTGTCTTGCTTCTAACCTACTGTACTGTACAGTTGTAGTTGTGCACTAATGTTTTCCTGACATTTCAGTGTGCTCACTTTTGGTTTACCAAACAAACGAAGCGGCCTAGATACTAGCTACTTGTTGCAGCCAAGTTGCGTGAGCCCGGATCCCAGCAGTTTGTTTTGTTGAGTAAATGGCTTGGATTATGTGAATGTACAATAGGTCCAGTGTTGATATTTGGTGTTCAGATACTCAGCACAGAGGGATTGACAATAAAAACCTTTAAGTGGCATGTAGATTAGGAGCCTACAGGTGGATGTTGGGGTGCAGAGGGCGGGTTGGTTATATGTTGCAGTAAGAAGAGTGCGTCATGTGAGAATAGCAGCTGACTCATGTTTGACTGCTTGGAATTGCCTGCAGGCTTCACATCTTTGGACATAAGTTGTTGAATTATCCGCGAAGATGGTCTGCGAGCTTGATGTTGACCCATTAATAAACTCAGACATTTACTTTGACATTATTCGGATATTGTATAATATTTTTGAACTAAAACATTTTATATAGATATAGATATAGTGCCACAGGGAACATGTTACATAATGAACATGTGATTGACCTTTCCTGGTCCTGAGCTTTCACACCAGCATCCTCGTCTTGATCTGTGGCTGCTCAGCTCCTTTTGTTAGACAGCCCACTGCTACTCATGCAGGTCATGTCTCGGCCTCCACAC
This sequence comes from Pampus argenteus, assembly GCA_036937835.1. Classification (NCBI taxonomy): domain Eukaryota; kingdom Metazoa; phylum Chordata; class Actinopteri; order Scombriformes; family Stromateidae; genus Pampus; species Pampus argenteus. The sequence goes on along the minus strand of CM072876.1, from coordinate 16,111,772 downwards.
ACACACACACACACACACATACCCATAGTGATTAACGTGACTGATGTATTTTGGTGTGTGGATGCAGGGTTGTTTTTTTTTTCTCGGTGGGAGATTGTTGACAGGCTCCCAGATTTCCATTTGTCTGTCACTGCGTCCCCCACCTCCCTTCAACTCGCACAGTTGTGTGCGAGTTGACCTCGTTGAGGTGGAGAACATCTGACTCACACAGGATGAATAATAGCCTTGGCAACGACGGAGCTCAGCTTGGACCACGTTGCTTCACAACTCTCTCTGCTGACTATTAGTCCTGCAGATGACGGAGGACTTTATTGGACATGCTGCACAAGTGTTTGTAGTTTCTTTTCACATATATACATTAAAGTGATGTTACTTTCCATGTAGTATGTTATTCACATCGATCCATTGGTGTCAGAATGTCCCATATATGTTTTATTTTGGGGGTATTTTTTGGTGTTTTTGCATTTATTTGGCATTTTAACGAGACAGAAAAGAGGAGGAGGAGGAGGAGGAGGAGGAGGAGGAAGGGAGATGACATTTACTGGAGTCCCCAGGCCAGATCTGGACTGACAGCCACACAGGACATGTTTCAAACCGGCAGCCCAGGATGGTCTATTAACACCCACATTTGTTCATGTGCCAGACAGGTAGAGCAGGTGAGAAATGGATAGAAAGTGCAGAAAAACACAGAGCAATCAACTTAAAAGGTTTCACCTTTACAAAGAGGAGCACCGTCCTGTTACAGCCTCTGTTCACTGTTTTAGAGGAAAAGAGCGTGTCAAATATGAGTGAGAGCCAATCTGGTCCGATGGGACTGCCGTTCGCAAATTCCTGTAAGGTCACAGACTGTGTGTGTGTGTGTGTGTGTAGGGGGGGGGTGATGGTAAAGGTTATATATTTTCATGATCAAATCGTGGATTCATTGCCAGGGGAGAAGCCCTGTTTCATTGCTTACCTGCTTTTTATGATGCACCCCTCACGCATGCATACTAGTCAGACTCGCTTTTGATCCATCACTGACCCGTCCAGATCTGTCGGAATCTGCTGCCTCCATCTGCGCTCCGCTCTCGCCAGCCAGGCAGACATGCAGGAATCTTGACAATGGCAAACGTGAGGAAGAATTGGCCCGCAGTCATAGCGTAGGCTGACCAACATCACAGCATCACAGCCATCCCCGATTATCGCATTCATATTTACGAAGATTGATGTGTTCTTGCTTTGTCAGTTTAACAAAGGTCTGACAGGAAACACCTACCAAAGTCACCATCTGTTGAGCCTCATCGTGTCTGCTCACATGACTGGCTTGACTGTGAGGTCTGTCTTCTCAGCCACAGAGACGTCGGGCGGGGGGTTTGAGCGACGGGGACATGCTGGCTACAAAGTGGTCGTTAAGAAAAAGAATGGGGAGCGGATTCTGTTCCCTGACAATGGATTGCTTGCCGTACAACTGCTTGTCCATACAAAACACCTTATGGGTGACTGGATGTAGGTGACACCTGGGGAATAGTTCTGTTTTTGCTGTCAAGACTAGGGCACAAATGTGTGTCTTTACCCTGCCTCAGATGTTCATCTCAGTATCCGGGCTTTAAGCAGCGCACACAGGAGCCATGTAAGAAATCCTCCAGCTCGTTTGGGAATAACCAGGCCAGGACATCATCTCTTCTCAGTCCATGGCCTGTTGCTCAGGCATCCAGCCAGGCTGTACTGCAGGAGGGTGGGCCCCCACCTATTTGTCCAGTTAACAAAGCCCAGACACAGTCGCCTAGTCATTTTCAGGCTTGGACAGCCTCCCACCAGCTCTTTCAGTAAGCGCTACAGTAAGAAAGCTGGCTGGGCAGGGAGAGGCTTTGTTAGTAAGCCATAATTGTAACCATCCTGAAATTGCAGTATGAGGGATTGCACTTAATCTACGCTAAGACATAACATATCTGTTGGGAATGTAATTGCAGTCTTTTACCATTCCTCCCATGTTTAAAAGATCCTCTAACAACATGACAAAGACCGCGATTGGATGGAAAGTGACTTCTAGGTAAAAGTGTTTAGTCAGTTGCCATTGTCATGGTGAAGAGGTTGTGTGTGTGATACATTGGAGTGTTGTAGTGCTCTTAATGTTCTCACTCTGGTGACTGAGGCTTCTCGTGCTGCAACTGCTTTAATTAAAACAGTGTAGTGGTCGGATGGTGACGGTGAAGCAGCAGCAGCAGCAGGAAGTGTTTGGGTTTGCATTGGAAACGGATTGGTGGACGCATGGTTAGGATCTGCGGGCTGTGCTGTGCGCTATGCAAAATGTACCGTTCTGTGGCGAGCAAATGTATGAGATGTATGTTTGTGTGAGACGCAATCAGTGTTTTTCAGTCTTTATGTGAAGTCTGGCCAGTTGAATCACTACTGAGGCGCGTTTTAACTGCACCAGAGCTACTGTTTATGTGAGCGTCGGCAAAGGATGAGAAACTGCTGTTTAAAGCAAAGTATACTGATGCTGTGTGTGTGTGTGTGTGTGTGTGTGTGTGTGTGTGTGTGTGTGTGTGTTTTTAAGAGGAAGTTTGTGTTTTATTTTCGAGGATGTTTGTGTGATAGAAGGACTGATCACTATCTGCCACAGCAGCACATGTAGCAGGAAATAAGCTGCATCGGATCTGTTCTTTTCTTAAAGCTCCGCAGCCAAGTTTCCCAGGATTTGCTTCTCAGCTCCATGACACACACCGCCGTCACTGCTCATCACCCAGTCTAATCACTGTGGTCTCCACTCCAGCCCACCCAAGTGCTTCTTTATACTGACCACTTCAAATACTTTGAATTGTTAACACACTGGGAACCTGAATCGGACATCAATTCATCAATCGGCACAAGTTACGCTCCCGTAGTCAGCGCTGGGGTCAACAACCTCTACGCCGTCGAAGTTGATGAAAGCTGGAAAAGGATTAAGTTGCACCTGATGTTTTACAATAGATGCAAGTCATCAGTGTATAGCCCGGGTGCTGTTGTCTGCTTGTTTTCTCATTGTACTTTGGTTTAAATACGCTGGCACTTAATAGAACATGCATTTACAATAAATATTAAATATATAAATATATAATATTGTATAGTATTGTGTGTATATATAGATATGTAATATCCAAGCACACAGGACAGTGTAATTAGTTTATAAAGCAGGGAGCTTCTCGTCGTATATTCCCATCCCCTCTCTCCTCTCCAGCAGTTAATTTAAGGAGCAGATGATGGGAGTGAATCCATTAGAAAGACTGTGATTTAGAGCGCTGTCACCTTCCTCTTATTGCAGTCTTATTGTGCTCTCCCCCTCACACACACACACACACACACACACACACTCATTCTGCGCATATGTGTTTTTACAGAATAAAATATTATTAATATATTTATTATTTCACACTTCTTTATATTGAGGTGGAAGCAGAAAACTCTAAACATCTGCATGGCCGGATGCTCGTTGAGGTAGGTGAGAAAATGTTTAATTTAATGGGGCTCCGCTACCACAGATTCTTATGCGGCGTTCCCTTCACTGTACATCTTAATACGTCAGCGGCACTCGGCTAATGTTTACTGGAAATGCATTTGGAATGACCCCAAAACATCACGGAGGGACATAACCGCACGCGCCGCCAGCGATTAGCTCATCAGAAGAGTGGCGGCGAGCATGAAGGATGCTGCCAGCGTTGCTACCCTGGCAGAGGAGCTATTGATTGGCCACTCTCGCCACGCAGAGCGGTTATTTTCTTCCTGGAAATATACTAAATTTATACATTCGCTGGGTAACACACCAAAACACACGAGCGCTTCCAATTTCATAGACAGGTTTTCAGGATTTTGTGTGGGCGGCGGGTGTTTGTGTTGTTTTTTTTTATGCGTAGGCGTGTGTTTTCTACATCACCGTCACTATCTGAAGCAGAATTATACTGGATTTAGAAGTATGTTTCCCATCAATGTGGCTGCGGTACATCGATATCCACTGCAGTTCTATAATAACCGATACAGAGAGACATGTCTACCCAGACCTTAAAAACTAAATGTATATCATCATGTGGCTCAGATCTGATTCCCTCTTTCTTTCCTGCCTGTTCTCTCTTCAGGCGGATGAATATTTTTCTACAGTGCAGTCATTGGCATTAAACATGTCAATTTTTCATATCATCATTTATATCTCTGGTTTTGGTACAATTTTACATAATTATTTCATCAATTAATCGGAAGGGGGCTGTTTTTTTCCTGGTTGTGTTTTTAAATGTATCATCTTCAGTTAATAGATTGCAATAAATACCCCATTCATACTCCAGCCACTACGTGTCTTGTGTCATTGTAAATCTGATGGAAGGTGTCTGAGACACATTTTAACTACATCAGTGAGGATCCGTGATAGCTGCAACTAATCTGACCTCAGCTCCGTTTGTCCGATCCCTGACCAGTTCAGGTGCTGGAAGATCTGTGTGGAGGAGAGATCGGTGGGTTGTATAGGTCAGAGAGCCAAGTGATCAAATGTTTTAGTTGTTGCATAGCTAGATATCTAAACTCTTATTATTGTAACTAAACTGCTGAAGTCCAAAAGGTAATTTTCCTTCTGCGGTCAGTAAGCAGCTTCATACAACCCTGATTTACATGCAGAGCAGAACAGCGTTGTACTCTGGCTGTATAGAGTGTCTAACAAAGTGTATTTTGTGCCATCTGGATATGAGACGGTGTTAAATGTGGCTAAGTGGTCTTATACAATTCTTAAAAAAAAATAATAATAATACCACAATCAAACACTCAAATAGACTTGAATGTATCTTTCTGGAGAGTTGCTTAGCCTTTCCCCGTCAGCATCCCTCTGTCTCTTTCTCTCCTCCGGACCGCCTCTCTCTGTGTCATCTGCTCGGCTCTCTGCCAGGCTGCTCGGTGTGTGTGTGTGTGTGTGTGTGTGTGAGATTCCGACTCTGCCACCATGCAAGTGTATTTTCTGTGCATGTGTCAGATGACTGGTTTCTATCACCTTTCCTCGAACACTCCCATTCTTTACATTTAAACATTTTTTCAGCGTAGAACTTGTGCTCTTGATTAAAGGTGCCGTCACGGCGGACGTGAGGCTTCAGCAGCGAGCGCGTGGGGTATTCTGACTGTTCTCTCTCCAGGCTCACACAGCTCTCCCTCCCTGGGCCTTTTTAATTAATACCAAGGCTGGTTTTATTAACATCATCTTCCACTCCTCCCTATGGCAGCTGTCTGATTACAGAAGGAGGCAGACTGCTCCAGCAAACCTCTGAGAATAAGATAGAAAGATTGAACCGTGTGCTCTCTGCTCACACATACGGCGCTGTGAGCGACTGCTGCGCCTCATTGTGTTTTCAGTACAGTTAATTGTACAGTTTGAGCATAAGGATAATTGGTGCTTAGCGACCATCACCAAATGCATCACCACATTGTGAACATGATTAGCAGCAGAGGGTTCCTGGAAAAGAGCACTGGTACTCAGTGGCATCTCCTTTTTGCTTCTTTTTTATTTTTTTTGCATATTTTAGAAACTCACCTTTCTGTCCCTCAGCACCATCGCTGATAGATCCTAACATTTGCCAGGAACTTTCACTGTTTTTCCCATAACGCGCGGAACTCTAACTGGAATTAAAGCCTGAAAATGATGGCTGCTTACCAGGCGCAGTGGCTGACAGAGTAAATAGACTTCACCGCCATGGAAAAAGTTACCAGCCTGACTGATGGCCAATGCCGACTGTCCCGAGTAAACCTGGCTTCGTCACAGGGGTGTGTCACATGACCACGGTACATCAGTAAACGTAACACGTGGTGTGGTTGTTTTTATATCCTGTAGGTCAGGAAATCGGTGAATGAAGACGCACGGCGTAGGTTTTACTGCAACTACTGGTTGTTGTTATAAAGCTTAATTAAGTTTAAAGCCTTAAATACTAATAAAGCATATTTGATTCATCCGTCACTGTCCTTTAGAACCAGCTGTAATACACTGGTCTGTCAGAAATAGTTTTAAAGTAGACGAAGAAAGAAACACATCACTATTATCAGCTGTTATTCTTTTGATTCATTAATCGATTGAATAGAGCTCAAGGTGTGTCTGTGCAGGTAAACGGCTGTCTGAACGGCTAGTGGGTGGTTTTATAAGTAAGCTGCTGGCTGACTGCCTTACTGACCCCAGTGCTAGTGTGGTGTGTTGTGGGGGGCTGCTGCTATGCCGGGTGCTGAGTCACGGAGCGGTGGTGCAGATTACCACAGGGAAGCAAGGGGGGTTAGAGACGGAGGGAGGACCTCCTCTGCCTCGACACTCCTCCCCCTCCAGAGACAAGGCCCTGAGGTACCCGTCACAGCTCCTCCTTTCTGCCCGCCCTCATTCACAAATCCACCAGCGTGACGGGGGAGACGAGAAACTGCACACGTGCACGGGGAACACTGGGTAAAACAATCAAGAGATATGCAGGTGCCTCAAACACACTCGAATGCAAAATCGCTCCCGGGTAAAACAATTAGTAGATTAACCAATGAATGGATCCAGAGAAAATGAATTAATATTGATCCTCTGTTATTATGTTTTACGTCATTGTAAACTGAATGTTTTCTGATCTGAACACAGCGAGTGAAATCAACAGTTGCTGGAGAATGAAGTGAGGTCTAAGCTGCACTAACAGGGATGTCTGTTGGCTTCCTTGATATTTTGATATCTTCATCATCTTCAATGTTTCAGATGAGAGACGGACCCTCCCGCCCTTACTGGCCTGTAACTCTTCATAGCCAAACGTCTACTGGTCGGCCAGGAGCTGTGACCTCATAAATGCAAGATGTTCTGTCTCAGATGGTTTCATTTAAATACATTTTAGAGGTCCATGAAGAAGTAAATTCTTCAGAGGAACATTGTGTAGTTGTTTGTTCTTCTTTCCTTTCTTGATAGTCATGGTTCAAGAAAAAGCCATCTTCCTTCACACACAAACATACACACGCGTCTCCCTCTCCCTGTTCTCATTCTCGCTCTCATTATCATTTTTCCTCCCTGTTTACTCCTTCCTTCTCTTTCGTTCTCATTTTCAGAAACACACACACACACACTTTTACTCCCTCCGTCTCTCTTTCTGTGGCCTGACCAGCTGGGTGGAAAGAATCACTTGTTTATCTCTCCCGCTGTCCGTCAGGGGCTTTTGCTTTGCCGGCACCGTTGCCTAGCAACTGCAGCAGAAGCCGGCATTGGCAGCTCGTGGTTTGTGTGTGTGAGAGGGAGGGAGGGAGAGAGAGAGAGAGAGAGAGAGCGACAGAGAGACTCCATGTTGACACGGCAGACTGAGGACAGAGTGACGCGTGCCGTCCTCACTGCTCCCTCACCACCAGAGTAACTGCCAGCCTTTGTGTGGCTCACAGTGGAGCTACACACACCTCGGCCTTGTACAGCTCAGCCACACAAACACACACACTCCAGTGCAGACACACACCACAGTCACCTCACTAGTCTATCTTTTTTAGCGTCACTTTTAGTCTATAAAACTGGTTCCCGTCTCTGCTCTCTGACATACAGTAGACGTGTGACTCGGACTCGTTCTGTGGAGCTCATTGTCTTTCAGCGCCACATCTCATCTTTCATCACCCCTCCCCTCCTGTTTGGAAGCAGTCATATGTATCGTTGCGCAGAGAGATGCTAGGAATATTTCTCCCTCTTTTGGATGCTCCGTGTTGGGTTCAGCAATCTCAACAATCGTGCCCGGGAGACAGTTAGGCAATGCAGCGCACGCAGCATCTGTCATACCATAGCATGAGGATGAAGAATTGGCAAGCTGTGTGTGTGTGTGTGTGTGTGTGTGTGTGTGTGTGTGTGTGTGTGTGTGTGTGTGTGTGTGTGTGGTTGTTTGGGCTGGAGGAACACTGCCAGAGCCCCCTCCACCCCTGCCTTTCTCTTCTCCTGAAGCCCTGCTACCAGTGATGATGGTTGGGAAGGCAGGCATGTCTCTGGGCATGTGCAGACAGGTCTGGGCAAGAGTCAAGCTCCTGCTCAACACTGCCTCCCGCTGTCCAACTGTCTGTCAGACTATCACTGGTGCAAGATCAGTGAGGGGTGAAAAAAAAAAAAAAGTGTTTCTTCATTTTGACATGGCTGTTATCATCCCTCGTATAACCTGATTAAACACAACGCAGCTGCGGAAGGAGAGTGCAAACAGGAAAGGAATGAATCAGAGTGCGGCATCTGCAGCACACTCACCTCAGATGACTCTCCAGCATCGTCTGTCTGGGAGTGATGATGTCACAGCGTCTCTGTTATAAATACTGCATCTCTCCCACTGCACCAGCTGACCTCGCTTCACATCACTCGCACTCAAGGCCTCAATCATCTCCGCTCCCACCCACGAGCCCGTCTCTGTTTTGTTATTTAGCTAATGTCCCGCTTTTAACGCGCCGCCCGTGTCCGTTCATGAGTCACGGCATTACAGGCTTTTTGTCACATTCATCCATCTTTGTTGTCTTGCAGTGATCAGTCAGAAAGTGTACAAGGAGGAAAAAAAAAAGAAAAGAGTTTACTAGACCCTCAGAACACTCAATCCATCTCAATTGCACCGGGGCAGTAGATGTATTAGTTTCTATAGAAGAAGTCACGTGGAAGGCTACAGCAGAGCAGCGCATGTGTTTGTTCAACAAACCACTGCATGCTGGGAAATGAATGTTTGAGTGTAGTAGATGGATTCATACTGCAGTACCGGTTGTTTCCATTATCAATTAATCTGTAGATTCTTTTCTCAATGAATTGATTCATTGTTTGGTCTATAGCACCGGATGCAACCTCAAATATCTTTAGTTCTGACCAGCTGTCCACAACCCAAACACATTCAGTTCACAAGAAACCAGAACATATTCACATTTAAGAAGCAATGAATCAATTATCAAACTTCTCTGTCGGTCGATTAATTGTTTCAGTTCTGCTTCAGTCTGTGTGGACCAGCGACCATCTAATCCACATGTAGTGTGTTCCTATAGTTTCTTTCCCTTTTCCACGCAGATTGGTGTAAAAATTAGCAAGACAAACACTTATTTAATGAACGTCCATTTCTTCTTTGGTACAGGAACATGTATGTGTTTGTATTCTTGTGGTATTTCAGCAGTTGTGTAGCTACCTGGCTGCAATCATAGCCGACATATCACTCAATGTGATGTCCTTTGCATTTACTCAGTGGTATAATATGTGTTTCTGTCTGGCTGCCAAGACAGAGAAATCTGTGTATATTGGTAGAAATAAGTTGCATGTTACATATCACAAAAACTGTATCATTTTTGGAATCGATATTGAAACACAGATGAATGCTTTGATAACATCTTCGTTACGTTGCAGGCCAGAAGACGTGTCTCCACCTCCACGGCGTCTTCCCCTACATCTACGTGCCATACGATGGCTACGAGCAGCCGGAACGCCACATGCGTCAGGTGGCCTTCAGCATCGACAGGGCCCTCAACGTTGCCATGGGAAACCCCTCCTCCAGCGTCCAACACGTCTTCAAGATGGTCCTGGTCTCTGGCATGTAAGTGACCCATCGCTGCTCGTCTTATCAACACAACACAGCTGGCGATGTAGAGATGTTTTCCTCTAAATAGCGGCGTTAAAACATGACTACATAACCTTCTGTTGAACGATCCTGGTTGATATACGGTATGTTGTCTTACAGGCCTTTCTATGGCTACCACGCCAAGGAGAAGCATTTCATGAAGATCTATCTGTACAATCCTCAGATGGTCAAAAGGTAAGGTTACTGCAGATCAATGCAGTTTAATGTTGAATAGGGATCATCCTGCGCTCCTCTTGTTTGATATTACTGAATGCCAGACTGCGTGCGCACATCACTAAACTGAAATCGATTGCTGCGTTGAACAAATCGATTGGGCAAGTGTGTGTGTCTGTGTCTGTGTGTGTGTGTGTGTGTGTGTGTGTGTGTTTTCTATGCGTACGTGCAGGGAAGCACACGGGAAGACTGTGATTCATTTGCTGGAGAGATCAGTGTTACTGGTGACAATGTTTGGGGAGCTGTGTTGGCATAAAGCGACTGAGGCACACGGAGTACGAGAGAGGCAGAAGAAAAGAGAAACAAAGAGGCTGCTGGAGACGGGAAGAAAGAAAAAGAAAACGGGAGGAGTGGCAGACGTTAGCCTTGAACATACCCCATCTCTGATCACTCAGTCAGTCAGTCAGTCAGCACGGTGCTCTGACCTTTAAAGAGGAAACATGACTCCAGGACAGACGTAAACATGCACACAGCGACCTGCTCACCATTCATCTTTATCTTTCCAGCAGGTGCCGTGGCATCCAATGAAAAGATGAACTTCATATAGTGTATATTTAAAGGGGGGGCGGCAAGCTTTCTGTTGCATAAGCTTACTGAGCATATATCATTTTAAGCATATTATATTTTCACATATATCGCTGTTATGCCAACACATGACAAAGTAGTTAATTCACTGCTCAATGCGTTTCCGAGCATGTTTTATTGTATAGAATCAGGAGGGAATCATAACGAGAGCGATTGGTTGTCACCAGATTATTGTTCCACATGTTCCATAGGGACATTTGTATGAAGTCGATAGCATTGAGCTGCTTTTCCTTTGTTTGAGTCTGTGTGAAAGTCAGAAAAACTTTTGCTGCTCACAAGTCCTCAACGTTCTGAAAGCGCAGTACAAAATCACCGGAGTAGCCCTTTAACCTCTGGAACATGTACTGCATTTCTTCTTGATGTGGAGAAAATATTCTGACTATAATGACTGTTGAGACCATGTATCTGGCGTGGACCAACATCCAGATGTAGCAGGAAAACCACCCCCCCCTTTGGGATAGAAGCTAATCATCCTCGAATCTGCAACCAAAAAACAAGCTGCTATATTTGTCTCATTATCAGTTATCAGTTTACTCTAAACGGATGATATCTTGTATTAATAATAATCTGTTTGTTGCAGGGTGTGTGAACTGCTGCAGAGCGGAGCAGTGATGAACAAGAGTTACCAGCCCCACGAGGGCCACATCCCCTACCTGCTGCAGCTCTTCATAGACTACAACCTGTACGGCATGAACCTGGTGAACCTGGGAGCTGTCAAGTTTCGCAGGAGCCAGAGCAAAGGTACGGGTCACGGGATTTATCCCTCAGATCAGGGATTAGATTTTAATTTTTTCCTTCTCTTTTTGTCTTTTTTTTCACTCTCACATTCACTGTCAGCCACGCATGTCTTCTACCTACCATGTGTCTCCAGGTGTGTCCATGTGCTGTCTAGCAAGTGGCCTACCTCTGTTGTCACATCAGCTTTAGCACACTGGACACCGCTGTTTTGTGGTTTTTATTTTTATTTTGCCTCTGCTGGACATTGTGGAGCTGGGCCGGACTTCTCCCAGCTCAGCACATTGTTCCCCCCTGGCTCAGCATGGATGCAGAGCAGGCCGGGGGGAGGCTTCCATGCCTCGTGTCATATCGAATTAGTCCAGATCTCACCCGCAGCCTCAGGACGCCTCTGTTGTCTTTTGAAAGCTCTCTCTATTTTTCGTCTGGAGCGCTCTCTTCTTTCACATGCTTTGTCTCGTGGTCAGTCGTCAGTGATCACTCGTCTCTCTCTTTGCTTTCTCCATCCTCCCTGCATTTCTTTCTTTTCTTTTACTTAGTGCCATTTTCTCCTTTGGTAACCCAGTGTCTATTTTAGCCATTTTGTGCTTTTCCTTTCTGCGCACTTTAAGTGGAAGCACACCGCCTCCTGGAAATTGTTTTTGGGAAGTTTCCACAGAAACCAGAGATGGTGAAAAATTGGAATCAGAAGGTGTGAGGACAGAACAAGAACAAGCAAGTAGTCGCTCTCCTGTTTCCCGGAGCTCCCTGTCAGCCCTGACACACAGAAAATGAAGCTGACACACAGCAAAACACTGACTTAACAACTGTGTGCCCAACTTATTTAAGAATATAATTCAATCACAACACAAACGAATGAGATGTAACACATTGTTCGTTTTACTGTCGAGTAACTTCTTAAATGATCTGTTTTTTGCTGCATTGCTCAGCAATACCATCTATCACCAGGTACAACAAGCCATTTCTATCCGTGTGTTTATGTGTCTCAAGTGTGGACTGACTACTGAAAGGGGTTTGCACATTTCTAATTAGGCAGTGAACCCAACAGTCACCTGGGCCTCTCAGAGGGAGTGGCAGACTGAGGGTTTCCTCCTCAGATCTTTAGTGAACCCAGCCCAGATCCACTTCCTCCTGATGGAGGCTAAACCCCCAGATAGGCAACTCTGTTTGATCACAGCTTAGTCTTAATCTCAGTCCACCTCCGCTCATCGGGCCTTCACATGTGAGGGCATTAAAGATTCACGGCAGGAAATTCCACACTTAACTTTAATAAAGTTCTTTTTTTTTTTTTTCTCTCCCCCCGAAACGCTCACGCTTGACTCTCCTCTGACAAAAGCAGAGTTCCCATGTTTGATCCACCTCTACACTGATGCAATCATTGGAAAGAGCGCTCCAATGCTCCGTACAACAAAGAAACCAAAATACCCCAATAATAGGTACACCTGTTTACATTTTCTTCTTCCCTTCAAGCTCCAACTTGAAAGCAAGTTGGGATCAATTGGAAGAGTGACAAAAGGGGGGCTGGGCTGGTAAAATGGGCCGGTTTTAAGATGAATAGAACCCTTAATGTGTCCTGAAGTCTATTACACAGCCTGAACACACACCTCCCGAACACTGACGAAAAGTGTCAAAAAACTGGTGGAATGTGTCCTTGAAATGTTGTGAAGAAACAACAGTAAAAATGTAATTTCATTATACCCGCAGTGTTTAAATGACATCTCAGTTTTATTCAGATATTACGGTTGTGCGTAACAGCTTCCAAACAGCATCAAAGTTCATTGTCGACCCAACAGAGAAAGACTTTTTATCTCAAGGGTTCACTTGTTTGTTCTTCAACCACATCTCACAGTCTTCCTCAGTGGATGGACGTTTGCTCAGTCGTCATCATGTGACCTAAGTTTGTATCTTTAGAGGTCAACCACTGAGAATTCAACAGTTTAAGATGGTAATGCTGGTACATCCTGCAGACATGTTTACCCTGAGTGGGAGACTGGAGCGCTGTATGAAATGAAAACTACTCCCAGCATCCACTGGGAATAGGTCAAAGGTCATCACATTTTTTTTTTAATGCCAATAATATAATAATGTTGTGATGAACGTGAGCAAACTGCTAATAAAGACCATGCGTTGCAGTTGAAAGCTCAGATCGAAGCTAGTGGACCGTTTTCCCGAACGAATAATGCTCTTTTCTTCCATCAATTCATGGCAGGGAAAAAGCAAGTGTCAACAACTTCCAAATAGTCTCACTCAGTTTTGCCACATGAACATATGTTTGATATTTCCCTTTTGTAAAAATCCAGCCGCAAGTGTACTTTTCTTCTACTCTACTGTAGTCCTCGCCAGAAATTGAAGAGAAATGTTTTTAGGATGGCTGACAGGCTCCTCTTAGAGAAGTATTACACTCGCATTTACTCCTCTGTGTTTGCGTGTGTTTTCCAGACAACGCACCAGCAGTCCCTGACAGGCAAACTCCCAATACTCATCCCAGCATCAGTCCCTGGAAGAGCCCCTGCACCTCCAAGCTCAACAACAGCACCCTGGGGGGCACGTTTGTCCACTGGGAGGAGAACACAATACCCTGGTGAGTCCCACCTGCACGGAGCTCTTACTGTTAGTAAATGTCCTGACAACAAAGGCTGAATATACCCCGTCTGATACCAGTAGTTGATAAATTCACTGTTCTCCCTGTCCGCCTGCAGCTCCTTAGTCCTGGATGAGATGGAGAGGCAGAGCACATGCGAGCTGGAGGTCGATGCTGTAGCTGTAGACGTCCTCAACCGCCTCGAGATTGAGAGTAAGTCCGCCGAGGAGAAAACGTGTCTGATGGGTGAGATGAGGGATATTTCACTGAACAAAGCCCAAGATGCCAGATATCAGCAAATACTGTCTGTTTGATTGATTATATTTCTCTCTTGCCTAAATGTCTAAATATCAGGATTTGGTTTCTGTAGCTGTTATGTTTGCTGTTTTTAATATTGAACTCTTATGCAAGACAGAAATGTTTGATACATGTTTGATTGGTTTGAGTGTAAGAGAAAGAGAAAGCTCATCCACACGTGGTGAACAAAAAACAAAGGAGGAGATGTTTTGTTTTGTTTTAATAATTTTTTTAAACTTTTTTCCCCCTTTCAAATGAACCCATCATTGGGGTCCAAGCACATTTTTGACCACATGAAATCCTTCAAGACACCACCAGATCACCAGTACAGGATCTTTTGCCTTTTTATCTCTTCAGTCAAAGTCAAATCACAGACCAGCTGTGCTCTTAAACACAAAGGTGCAGTTTGTTGCTGACACACAAGACTTGTGGGTTTTTTTTTTGGTAAATCCTCAGTGGTATTTCATGCCACAAGTGTGCAGACTTCCTTACTGCAGCGACTGAGCAAACATGCCCTTGTCTGGATGCCAGTTGAGTTTTACTGAATGTTGTGTTTGTGCATTAAAGACAGTGCTTGCAGTAAGGCTGTAAATACGCAGGGTTCTCCTGATTTAAATCAGGCTGGGCGCAGAAGCGTAAAACCGCACCAAGCATCTGTCTATAGAGTGAAAAAGGGAATGGAAAGGTGAGTCCACTCCAGGGCAGCCAGTTGATGTGGTCTGACTCTTATTTTTCCATCAGCTCTATAGCAGTGTGTTAAACCTAAAGATGCATCGGGTTGAATTGCATGCTTTGACCTCTGACATCGACCGAAAAAGTGTTTTTTTTTAACAGGTTAATATCTCCTCATATATAGAATAATGAAATGTGACGCTGTGCTGCAACTCTCCTCTGTGTCCAGATCAGGTTGGCAGGAACCCCGGCCTGCAGGCCATCTGGGAGGACGAGAAGCAGAGGAGGAGAGAGAAGAACCAGCCCTCCCAGATAGAAACTCCAGAGTCACAAGGTGAGGAGATTAATTACCTAAAGTTAAAAGTTGGTTTGGGGATATTTTCAATGTTGCGAGTATTTCCAGCAGTGGGACGGTGTGTGAGTTCATGTTAATAAAGGAACATGCTACTCATTGTATGCAGTATGTCTCACTGATGTCATATCAGCAGATTTATTCTTTACAGACTTATTCCCGTTTATTACGTTTATTATTTCCATCATATCTGTTGGTAATAATTGATCAGTCAGGTTGATTACTTGATTCGGAACTAGAAACGTGGCGAAATCGCTAAAAAGAAGTCCAGTAGGGAAAGAAACGCCAGCATTCAGACAGGAAATGACCATAAAACACTGAATATTTCAGGTGTGCTCACGTTATGAAATGTTTAGGATTTATAAAGCAAATATGAAGCAGTCTTTTATTTTGCTGACTCGGACTCCGTTGTAGTGATGTTGCTATGTTCTCAGCAGTACAATGTTTTCATAACTGACAGAAAAATCACGAGAGAACTACAAAATAAGACAAAAGTAGTAATAAACCATTCTGGTTTATTCTGGGCCAGATGTCGGAATATAATGACTTTTATTTAAAAAGATCAAAGTTTCAGCTTAAGTGAGCCTGTCTCATTTCAGTGGCGCCAGCCTTTGTGCTCACCATGATAGAGTTATGATAGAAGTTTGAGGCAATACACAAACTCTTTTTTTTTTTTGGCTAGTAGTATTGTTTCTTCATGTTTCACTCCTTGTTATCCAACTATGACATCTGTCTTAGTTTTGTTGCAATCAAACACAGCGTTTGAGATTTTTTCAATACCTACAACAATTCAGTATCATCATTCTTTCAGCTGTCCTTGTGACTGGTGACACAACTTTGTCTTCTAACCACAAACAAGAGCTTGACTCATGTCCAGCTCTTAAGTTATTCCCACACAGACGGGAGCTGTCATGGAAACAGGGCGATAAATAATCAAAGGGGTAGTCTAAGCTGTGCCGTGATGAAATGTGTTTGCTTCCCCATATCCAGGCACACAACCAAGCACGCAGCTCTGAAAAAACCTCAACGTTTTGAGAAATAATAATGATAATGTCCAAGATTACAGTTTCTGCATAAAGTATAAACCGGTTTGGAAAGATCCTGTTGTTCAGTTCTGGTATGTAGAATTACACCCAGTTTAATGTTGATATACCTCCACTGACAGCAGGTTTATCAAACCATTACTAGCATACCTAACAGCAAGTACTAACCAAAAATGTTTTAATTGTAGCTAAGATATTTGAGGTCTGGAAGAACTGCAGAAACTTAAAAACAGCCGATTTCCAGGAATGACGAACGCAGTATTGAAATTGTTTGTCTGATGTTTTCCAGATCGCGGGTTTGTCACTTCGACGGAGAGCGAGAAAATGTTTCTGAAGAGATTCAAGGAGATCCTGAAGGAGAACGAGTTTGACGTGTAAGTCACATCGACCTCGCCCTGCCTCTGATCGCTTCGCGTGGTGACAGTTTGGCCAGGAGTTATTGTCGGACATTGCCCGGAGGAGAGCCAGGGTAGCTGAGGAAGAGGTCGGAATTTATGTCTCACATTAGTGAGACAGGTTTGCCACAGTCTCGAACCACATCAGTCCCAGGTTTCTCTCATCTGTGGTTCTTTGTACTGGACTATAATGAAGCTCTTACATGTCCTCAGTTTCCCCGTATCATGGCAGTGTCTTTGTCCGCCTCCTCTTTCTTCCGGAGGCTTCCAACCTCTCAGTTCAGCCCCTCCCTATCTGCCCTGAGAGGTTGGAAGCCTCCGGAAGAACCGATGGAGAAAGTGAATCAGAACAGATGTAGCGAGGGGGTGGGGAGAAACCTAGGACCGGGTGTAAGCAAGGAGGAAGGGGGAAGGAGAGAGTGAAATAATGTCAATGAGGTTACACACCCCCTCCCTCCCACTCCCACGATATACAGCGGAAAGTATTTCCTGTTATAAATAAAAGTACAGTTGGCTCGGCAGCCATGCATGCCTCTGCATCAGATCCAGATGGCTCCTATTCACTAACCTCCCATATCAAACAGGAACGGAGGAGGAGGAGGAGGAGGAGGGCAGACGGCTATGTGCAGTGTGGGAGAAGTGTGGGCTTTCGGTGTAGAGCAGGTCTTGCCTTGAGTGATGGAGCGCACACACACACACACACGCACACACACACACACACACACAGAGCTCGCTGGCGGCTCTCCTCACTCTCCCACTGCCTGGCTGTCTGAGCCACTCGCTCTGTTAATACTCACACACAGTCTGTCACTTTCTGTTGGCTTCCCCTCACTCTATTATGCATCGCTACTGTTGCTGCTGCGTTCTCATGGTCTCACTGGCCACAGCAGGCTTCGTTCCATTTCCTTCTAATTTCATCCTATCGTTAAAAAATAGTATGCAAAGCAAAACAGATAAAGTTTACATCAATGATAAATAATTACATGAACATTGTTGGACTCACGATAATCAGTTGGTGCTGCAGAACCAGACTTTTTTTGTTTTGTTTGTTTTTTCTTCCTTGTCCCTGGCGCCTACATTACCCACAATGCAATCAACTCAGTTTCCACAATTACCACTAAGTACCAATTCAGGTATGTTACGCTGGTAGCAGCTATTGTAACCTGGAGCTGAATGAACCTATCTTAAAAACAGGACTAAGAGCAACCATGCTCATAGGTCTGTGCTAACATGTGCTAACATGCTCACAATGACAACGTGTTGGTGATAGGGAAGTACAATGTTTAAAATGTTTTGTGAACATTTGGTAATTAGCACTCAGCACAAAGTGCTTTAGTGATGGACACATTTCTGACCTGATGATGCCGGTCTATGAAACATCGATCAGCATCAGCATTTTTTTTTTAAGTTTCAGTGGCATTTCTGCTCCCTCTTCCTCCTCCAGACCAATGACCAGGGTCAGACCGGGGTGATTTAACCAACGTCTTTTGTCACATCAAACCAAGCACTGGTTAATCCCAGGTCACGACGATTCAGACAGGACCTGGGTCACAACCCGGGGAGAGATGCACAACAATGAGCCATTCACATTGAAATCTCCTCTTGTTTCGACCCCTGTCGAGTTGAACAACCGGGGTTGACCTTTTCAAACACAAAATCAACGTGGGTATAATCCTGGTTGGACCTCGGCCTGAAAGGGGTATTATTCTCTTAAATTTCCTTCCTTTCTCTCTCTCCTTCCTTCAGATTCTCTTCCCGCAGCTTTATCATTCAACAGCGAGGGGGGTAGGGGGGGGGTGTGGCTTCGCAGCGAAATGTGTTAATCGTCGCAGTAATCTCCTGACGCCTGGCAGGCTCCCTCCCTCGTTGCCTCTAAAGTCGTTAGCTAGCAGACTAATTAAGAGACAGTGGCACGTGCACACAGACTCTCCGGAGCCCTTTCCTCAAACGGCCCGGCAGAGCAAAGTCTCCGAATGACAATGAGACTGCAGTAAAATCTCACTTCACTGCTAAACCTAAACTCAGACACTAATATAATATTAATAAGAACACTGATTTCATAGATTTCCAGCCATGTTTTCATGATTCATCACCATTAGGTTGCTTCCAGAAAGCAAACTTTAACTCATCATTTAAAGTGAATGAAAGGGGAGTAAGTGCAGTATTAGTATTAGTATTAGTTCGATGTGTTATTGCTTTATGGAGCGCCTGTCTGGACTGATTCCACTCATCCGGTATCTTACTCCTCTGGGATGCAGCTGGCCTCAGACATCTTGTCGTGCAGCTTCACCTGTGAGCCTTTACACTGTCCGCACACACAGCTGTGAAAGTTGACCCCCGCATGCCTTCAGCAAAGTTGCTTGTGAGCTGAAGCAACAGGAGGTTGAAGCAGTAGCTCGCAGGCATTAAGGGCATTTCATATTCAGTTTCCCCTGCACACTGTGGGATTTAAACCAACAACCTCTCAGGAATAAGGCTCTAATTTTCAACTCTGCTACTGCTAAATCAGATTTGGTGATGGGATTTGGATCGGTTCTGCAGCTGTACATAAAAAGATTATTTTTTTCTTCTACCTCTGCGTCCGCCATAGCTGTGGCTGGAGACATTAGGTTTTTGGGTTTGTCCATATGTCCCGTTCTCAGGAATGCGATATCTCAGGAATGCCTTGAGGAAATTTCTTTTGGCACAAAGTCCACTTGGACTCAGAGGATGAACTGATTAGAACATCAGGATCATCTCACAAAACATGTTTTTGGCCACAACTCAAGAATTATGACAAGTTTCACACAAATGTCCAATTGGGAAAAAAAAGTTATTCAACACCATAACTGGGGATCAGAAGAGGAAATTGTGACCATATTTCACATTTGGTCAAATGCTGAATTGGTGACACTAAACTTCTTCGCAGTGACATCCATATTTGAAGCATTGTCTGCTGTCATGGCGACAACTTTGTGTTCAGGATGTAAACTGCATCTTGGCCGGTTGGCGGAGGAATACAACCTCAAGGCCTTATTTCTAGTTTCTTTTAATATTCATTCCTGCACGATTTGTTCCACTTGCGAGCACCGAGCGCCTGCCTGATCTACATTTCAATATTTCTGAGTCAGTAAGCAGTGAGTTGCTAGGCGATGCAGTAGGGCAGCATGGGTAAGGGAGCATGATAGGCAGCTTGTAGCTGAGAGCGATCTGGAGGGATACAAAGCCCAGTTGGCTGCCTGCCTGTTTTCCATTCATATTCCCTCTCCAACACACAGCCACACACCACTTAGCTGCACACACTCTCACATGCTCTCACACACACACACACACACACACACGCTTACTAGACAGGAGACACTCCCTGCACAGCCAACACACAGTAAACGGAGCACTTCCCCTGATTAAGACCCACAGTAAAGAGCCTCTAATAAAACCTGACTGCATGGGGGCAGATACCAGGAGGTGCTCTGCTTTGTGATTCAGGTAACAGCCATTCTGACACCACTGTTGATGCTCATATTCATTTAAAATGGGAAAATTAGGCCATCATTCTCCTGCAGATGCAAGAGATTAAAAGTGTTGCATACATCTGATCTGTGTGCTTATTTTGCTTATATGCTTAACTTTGACTAGTTGTTTCAGCTTACCTGCTGCCAGGGATGTAAAAATGTCTTTTTAATAATGAAACAAAGTTTGTGTTTTCTGTGTCGTGCAAGAAATAAGAGTTTGCTCCCAGTTAACAGTTCTCTTGAAGTAACCTGTGAAGGTTTCTGTTTTTTTTCTCTGCTCAGGACACAAGCTTCATCTATTGGCGACGGGGAGGAACACGAGGATTTTCTTGGCGTACCTACTCTCCATTCTAACCCCTTGACCCCAGAGGCAGTGCTGTGCACTCCTGCTAACGCTGTGGAGGTGCACAGAGACTCACAGCCAGGTGAGGACAACCTACTGCCGAGGAAGCATCAAACTACTGATGTTAAAATTAAGAAAATGAAGTGTTAAGAATGAATTTTAGCAGTAAAAGTGTTCAGTTGGTGTGTAATAATTACTCTAGTCTGACTGTTGAACCTACTATTGGAGTGCATTCGTGCCTCTCTGTGTGGTTGGTTTGAGAGCTCACTAGTGACACTGCCGTTTGTTTTCCTTCTGCTTATCACTCCCACTGTGTCCTAGGTTAAAGGTGTGACATTGTGTGATTAGCATTAGCCTAATCTGTAGGCGCTCTCTCTGCCAAGTCCTCCTGCAGGAGTAAACAAAGCTGCCAGGGACCACCGTGGCACACGCTGACCTCCTGCTGAACCATAGCGTTGCTGCTGCATTTGTGTGTTTGTGCGTGTGTTTGCGTGCGCTGGTGGGCCTCGCCTTATTGTCTTGATCAGGTGTGTTGTTTCAGAGATGTCTCTGCTCCCCCTCCTCAGACTCTGTAAAGAGCAGTGGTAGAATCACAGAGGAGGCCGTCGTTGATGAGGAGGCCATCCTGAGTCTCCTGGAGAACAGTCAGACCTTCCTACCGCTCTCTCAGAGATCCAACCACTCGTCCCTGTTAGGTATGGTAGCCACTTCAGATCCACACACTGCTGGATTTCCTTCACGTTCTCTTAACTCAGTCTGTTAAAACTCTCCTTGACCTTGTCCCTTTAATCCATCTTTTATTCTTTTCACTTAAACTCTAATTCTTGTTCCAGTTTTTCCTTTTTTGTCCCTATCCTTATTGTCCTTACAATTTTTTTCCTTCTTACATTGTATTGGCAGCCTTTTAAAGGAATAGTTCGAGGCATTTTATGAAATACCTTATGTGCATTCTTGCAGAGAGTTGGATAAAAGTTCAGTACCGCTCTCTGAGTCTCTGTTGGTTTCTTTACAACCTCACAGTGATGACAAGATTGGAGAAAGTCACTGCACCCAACAAGAAATAGTCAGACTCATAGCCCCATGTAAAACTACAACTTGTTGTCACACTTAGAGGTGCTGGTAGGTAGATATTGTTGCCTTTTGACAGAACCAGGCTAGTTGTTTCTAGTACTAATGTGAAGCTAAACTTACCAGCTGCTGGTCATAGCTTCTTATTTACTGCACACACATGAGAGTGGTGAAAGTCAAACTTTTACCTTAAACATTGTTGCTTGATGTACTCTTGATGTTTTATTTTTAAGTATCGGTACATCTTCAAGTAAATATGTATTTATAGTGAACTGAACCAAGTGCTACACTATAGTTAGAATGGGCCATGGAGGGCATCAATAATAGTGCAATTTGCCTTGATCATGTAGCCTCAAGGACTGTAATCATCTTGTACACTGTACTGTGCAGCAGCTAAATTACTCTGCTCTTTAACTGAAAGTTCACACACAAGGAAAAAAAATGGCCCCTGCAGTAAGGCTGCAGATATTTTTCAATTTTTGTTATTACTGGAAAGTACTTTGTAATGTAATATATATATATATATATATAAAACTTTAAATAATGAATAATGTGTAGGTACAGTGAGTATTATAGTGTTCCAGGGTTATTGCACACTGATGTGTGTTCATAAGTGGGATGTCGAGGGGGGAAGAAGCGGCTCCTGTGTCTGTAGGCTTTGTTGTACAGTGATGTGCAGCTATATCGCCTACCATAACAAAACTCTATGATGTCTGTGTGTGTGTGTGTTTACACTTACAGTGTCAAAATTAATCGAGGGGACTTTTGTCGGTACATTCATAGAACCAAAGCAAACAGAGCTGCTAATAACTAACACAACTTTTCATGGCGCTGGTGGGAAGAAAAAAATAGGACCCACAACTCATGCACTGCTGACTCCATGGCAACATGGTACTTCCAGTTTGAATCAACCAAAGCATGATGGGAAATTAAGTTCCAAAACTCAGAATATGAAAATAATACAAAAAAAAAACAGACAAAAGGACAAATAACAATAAGACTGATGACAAAATGCACCAATATTTAGTCTGAGAATGTTCCAACGTCATGGTTCTTATATCTCTGGGACATTTACACTCTCATCTATCCATTTATATCCTATACAGGTTTAGGCATGTAGTGACTGTGTCAAAGGTCTGTAAAAATCTGAAGGAAAAAAGCCTTCAAAGGTTCAAAATGTTGAGACAATTTCTATCTTTAATTTAACTGATTCATTTTCGTTGTGAATTATGCAGACAACAGCCAAGACCATGCCATCATTGATTTGCTGGCAGGCCTGGAGGACGATGGTTTCTGCAGGACCCCCGTTAGGCAGAATTCCCAGTCCCAGTCCCTTCCTGGTGCCAGGAGCTACCACTGCAACAGCGATGAGGAGGAAGCAGGGCCAGAACTGGACAAGGAAGAGGCAGAGCTCAGCGTAATAATGTCACAGCGGTGGGACAACGAGCCTCCTGAGAACTCATCCTTACCAAGGCAAGCTTTGGTTATATTACTGTGAAACAAATTCCTAACAATGTCTGTCTGTGTGCTCCCGGAAACATGGCTATGCAGACACTGGAAAGTCAGGTGAAGGTCGTCCACAGTGAGCCGTGCCTGTGCATTGTTTAATCAGTGTTATCCCCGTGTGTACAGGCCCGGTGTGAAGGAGGCAGAGGACGGCTTCAGTGACGAGCACCAGGAGTCCTCTGACGATGAAATGGAGTGGAGTGGGAATAATTCTTTATTCGCTAACCTGTCCATCCCGCAGCTCGACGGGGCCGCAGACGAGAGCAGCGGTGAGTCATCCAGTGCTACGATGTACAGAGACAGCACTTAAATGTCAGTTCGCTTTGATGCCTATCTTACATCCCCTGCTGATTAATGTTCCATCAAGCATGTCAGAATACAGACCTGACAGCAGTTGCACAATACAATTTGGGTTGGCACCAGGTTTTGGCTGGATGGATTAATTTCAGTCTGTGGGAGCTGTGGTTTAATGGCACAAGACTCTGGGATAGTAATTGATTTCCTGGAGCGCAGGTTATTATCGCTTAACTCTTAATAAACTTTAAAGTGCCTATGGGTTTGATATATATCATGGAAGTTAAGAGCTTACCACACTGGTCAGCTGGCATGACAGCTTTTTACACTTTGTGTTAGAGCCAGAGCACATTCTCGCTCAGTCCTGCAGTCTGCCGGTGGCCTTTTTCAGTTTCTCCCCCTGCGTTCAAATGTTTGTTTTAACATAAAAAGCAAGAATGAACTTGTATGCATGGAGCATGTGATGAGATGAAATACATTCTATACAGTAACAAACAGTACAGTCAAGTCCATAGCACATAAAACCAGTCTGCAGTTCATAGTAATAATACAATCCAACGCCAATGTATGCACCACCATAACTGCCATTGCGCCTCATTATATTTTTATTACTGTTTTATTATATTTTTATATGTTGTAGTGATAAGAAATTCTGAATTAATTCCTGTCATTTTTTTTTTTGATGGATGAATGGATAAATTGTCAAGTAAATTTGCCTAAATAGGGACAATTAATTCAGAGACATTTCATTTGTTTAAAAGTTTATGTACTTTACGTGAATGTGTTCATGTAGCATACACTAACACGCTGTTAAATATCGTGGTAAATGCTAAACTTTAACAGTAGCATAAGTAGAAACGGACTCGATGTACATCAGAAAGCAATATCTGCCTAAATTATGCTTATTTAACTTTTAACATTAGTTAACATTAGCTACTATATGTTACTGGTTATACCAGACCAAGTAAGTATCAAAAGGAAGTGTGGCGGTGTATTTATCTTCACAGACCCACTCTGCTTATATTTCCATATTTATTTGTTATTTTGCTATGATCAGGACACTTTTGGGGCTACAATCTTTGGGCAGTCGGTGTGTAGCCCCCACCCAATGACAGCGTGCAGTACATTGCTGTGTTTTTATGTTACCCTGCTTCTCCATCTCTCTGCTCTGCTGTGTGCTACTCCTGTTTTGACACGTGCAGAGCAGAAAGGCAGCGACAGCGACACAGCGGACAAGATGAGGCTCTGAATTCACACAAAATCCAACGATGCGGCACCTTCCTGCAGAGCTGTATGTGTGTTTATTTGTGCTTAACTCTATCCAACTTCTTTTGTATCCACAGATTCATCCCTAACAGACAGCGGCTCCAGGACCCAGTCTTCTCACATAGTCACAGAAAAGATGCTTGTGAAAAGGAATCCCTTCCCCGGAGAGACTGTCCACCTGGAGCCCCCCTCCTCAGCTAAGATCCTTTTGGAGTGCAAGCACCCAGAGCACAGTCCAGTTCATGTGTTGGACACGGAGCAACCACTTGACAAGCACTTTCAGTCAAAGAGCAGCCAGGACAGCAGTAGTGAATGTTCGACAGGGTTCAAGGTTAATAAAGAAATCCCGTACATCCCACCAGTCAAACACCCCATCCCCTGCAAGATAGCTAATCACCCTGAGGTGTCTCCTATCTGTGTAGAGGAGGACTTACGACCCCTGTACACCTATGACAAGAAAGCATCTATAGCTTTGGATAAGACAGATCTTGAAAGTTTCCCGTTTACTAACGGTAAGGTCACCAAAAGCAGGAAGAAGTATGGCAGCATAAAGAATGTAGAAACCAACTGTCTGTCAATTCTTCAGAACCACAGGACCTTCTCTCTCTGTTACTCAGAGCTGAGAAACTGCTCATCTAAAACAGAGCTGGAGCTCAGCCAGACAGACAGTAAAAGCCCCATCCTGAGGAACATGTCCTCAGCCCCGTCATGTATGGAAAAGGATGAGTTTCTTGATCATCAGGAGGAAGAAATGAGCCAGGACAGCGAGGAGGGAGATGTCGGTGAACTCAAAATCAGGTACGAGGACTATCAGGAAAACAAGACCGAGAGGACTATTGTAGCCCAGCAGGAAGCACACTACAAGTTCTTCCCCAGCGTTATTCTCTCCAATTGCCTCACTAGGAAGAAAGCTGGGAGCAAAAAGCTGGCTGATACCAGCAGCAAGCTAGAACAGGCCCAGCCGCGCCGGTCTAGGCTAAAAATCCATAAAAAAAGGTTGGGAATGACAGGACAGAGGAACCAGTTAAACACATTTGAAAGTTCTACCTCTGACAGCCAGGTTACCACTGGCCTCGCATCAGGCACACCTTCTCCAGTGAGTATGGACACTGAGATGCCAATTTCTGAGGAAAATTCAGAGACTGTTAAAAATGAGCCAATCATAGATAGAGAGTCGGTCATAAACGATGATCCAGGAAGTGAAGAGAGGCATGAAAATAAACAAACAGAAGCACTTTCAGAGCCCCCTACCACCAGCCCCACCACTGTGTCCAGCTTTTCTGAGGAAGCTAAAGATACAGCAACGGATAATTTAAGCCAGTTGCAAGGTTTATCTGCTAAAGTCACATGTACTAAACCGTCAGCACTACCTGGTAGTAAATACACCCTGAGGGCCAAACGGAAGATGATCTACGACAGCGAGGATGGAGAACACTCAGGTGCCACTCGTTCTAAAAACCCAGCCTCTGTCAAGGAACGGCTCAAAGACAGTAATGTAGCCAGTGGACAGGAAGTAAAACACCAGAAACGGCGCAAGAAGGAACCCCCTATCATCATCAAATACATTATTATCAACAGGTTCAAAGGACAGAAAAACATGCTAGTGAAAATGGCCAAAGTGAATGCAGAAGAGAAGTGGGTGTTACTGACACAAGACAAAATGGAACAGTACAATAAACTGGCTCCTCTTAAGGATTTCTGGCCCAAGGTGCCAGAGTCCACCGCAGTCAAGTTTCCCATCACAGAGCCAAAGGGCAAAAAACACCCCAAACAAAAGGCAAAGGTTAACTCCACAAACAGAAAAACAGTGAGCAGCTCCTCTAAACCACGAGTCAGACAGGGTGAAAGGGTCAAAAGGACTAAGGGCTGTGAGAGAGGCCCACATCTACCCTCTTTGCCGCCCCCTCGACCATGTTACTGTGAGCAAGCAGAAGACCATGACACTGACTATACTGATGTCATGGTAGAGCTGGGCTATCTCTCCGATAGATCCCCAAGCCCCATAAACTCAACACCCCCACGTTGTTGGTCCCCAAGTGATCCTTTTATGGATACCAAGACTTCAGAACAACTACTAAATCCACTCATTGACCCATGTCTTAATTCTGATTTTCACAAACCGCGCACAGTGTCTTCAACCAAAGGAGTACATAATAGGTGTCAAACCACCAAACCTAAGAAATCCACAGATACTAAGAGGAAAGTAAGCAAGTCTGCTACTAAAACTCCAGAAGAAAAGACCCAAAAAGACAAACTGCAACAAAGTAGCGGTGCAAGGCAGAAAAAGAAAGCAACAAGTACAGCTGAAGCATCTGTGAACAGTTCTACAACCACAAGATCTAGACGGTCCCGCAAAAAGACGACTGAGGAACCTAAAAGCCATGAGTTAAGTAAAGACAGTTCCCAGCTACTCTTCCCAGAGGATGAGTTGCCGCCTTCTGAGAGTTTCTCTCAAGACGTCCCTCCATTTCAGCAGCCAGTAAGCAATGATGGCAACAGCCAAGGCCAGACTGTATCTATACCAGACTCTATCTCAGTAGCCCAGTCAGTAGAACCAAAGGTTGAGGACTGTGAGACCTCCATCATGGAGGTCAACCAAAACTTTTCACCACCGGCTCAGCTGAAGCAGCAAGGTTGCCAGACCACTGTGGTAAAGGCAGAGGCTTCACCAGAGGAGTCCAAAGCTTCAACACCTCCTCTGTCTGTTAGACCCTTACTGGGAGACCATAAAGATGCTCCAGCAGCAGCTTCCCCACACTCAGGCCCTAAGAATGGGGAGATCCCCGCTCTCTCTGAGACCCCCTCCAGCTTGGCTGTCCTCAAGCAGCTTCTCCAGAAGAGGCAGCAGGGACAGGCCCTTCCTCTACAAGTGGTCGGTACAGACAACCACTCCACTGCCATAGCTCAGGCTGCAGCACTACTGGATCCCACAACTAAAATGGTTAAATCCCGAAGAGCCCCCTCTGCCACTCCTCGGAAACCCAGGGCCCCAAAATCTACCACTCCCAAGGATAAAAAGCCCAGAATCAGGAAGAGTAAGACCAGCAGCACTCAGCCAGATTTGTCAGTGAAGCAGGAGGCCAACATGTCAGATGACTGCCCCCTCTTCCTGTCAGACCCAGGCCTGGACAGTTGCAACTTCATAGAGGACAGCTTGTCCCCAGAGCTCCCACACAACTATAACTTTGATATAAATGCCATTGATCAGACTGAGTTCTCCAGCCCGTACAGTGGCAGTCAGTTCGTCCTGACTGATAAAAATTTACCTGTAATGTTCCTGAGTGATGTCAGCCAGGAAGCTGTCGCTGCACTGGACGTCGTTGAGAAGAAACTTAAACTGTCTGTTTCCGGGGAGGAGCTTCAAAAGGGTTCAGACTGGCATAAGGCAAGGCCGGTCAGCCCTGACCTCTTTGACAGACCTGAGAACAGGGAGTCTGCATCAAATCACCTCACGTTCCTCGACTGTGAGAAAATGAAGAACAGAGACTGGGACTTCTCTTTAGGTAAAGCCCATACCCTCAGCCCCTTTCAAGACTTTCACTGTGAGAGAAAAGAGCTGCTTTTTTCTGCCTTCGACCCTGTCCTACCGTTGTCTTTAACCTCTGCGTCCTTCGTCGACCATGAAGGCTCGCCAACAGGCGATCTTCTGGAGGGCATTGATGGACTAACATCCACCACGCCCAGTAGTTCTCCCCGCTCCATCAGCTCACTATCCCAGGTAAAAGCGAGTCAGCTACTGCGGGGGACAGGAGTTGGAGCCCACATTCTCAAGCCCCTAATGTCCCCTCCAAGCCGGGATGAGATCCTCAGCACTCTGCTGGACCTGGAGATGTCTGAGGCCACATTCCAGGAGCCCTTCTGCAGCGACCCCTCTGATGCCCCAGGGAAACCCATGTAAGAATATATGCACCAATAGCCAGCAACAATAGTTACTGTACTTTATTGTGCATATGTTTAAACCATGTATGGATATATATATATATATATATATATAGCGATAATAGAGCTGTTGCATAGTTTGTGCACCAGAAAGGACTGATGATTCTTTTTCTGGTGTAAAATATCTTGCACACTTGGCCAGAATTCTTGATTTAACCACCAAATTTTAACTTTATGGCATGTATTAAAATGTGTGAGATGATATATTTTTTATAAATATTTAAATAACATATCGGGCCAAAAATCTGGTCATGCTCTATTTTATACTATCTGCAGGGCTCCATTTAATAAAATCTTTTATTACTAGATTTTGCATAATTGTTCACTTCTGAAATAGTGATGAATCACAGTCATTTGTCTTTTTGTCTTCAGGGAGGTTGGTGGCCGTAAACTGACGGTGGAAACCAGACTGACTAAGGAGCTAGCGGAGTTCAGTGGAGACCTGGCTTTGGAGGGTCTCCGTTTCTGGAAGACAGCCTTCTCAGCCATGACAAACCCCGCCACCACTATTACCTCATCTTCTCAAGCCCAGGGAACTAAAGCCTCAGAGGCAAGTAAAGAGCATCCTGACCCATCGTCAGCCAGTGACAAGAAGGTCATCCTTCTGCCCTGCAAAAACCCACCAAGCCGAGAGCGTGTGCAGCTGTGGCTGGAAGCCAGGAAACAGTATGAGATTTTACAAAAAATGAGGAGAGACACAGGGCTGCTGAAGAAGGGGAGGGTTGGGGTGGATGTGGATGCGGATAACCACCCAGACAGAACGGAGCAGTCAGCCGAGTCCAGCTGTCCAGCTGTAAAGGTTGAGCTGTGTGAGAGACTCTCCAGCATCAGGACTCCAAGGAGAAAGAAACGCACCCTGTCCTTAATCATATCTCCCATGAAGAATACAGGCTCTCAATGTAAATCCATAGAGGTGAGTCCTGTTTCAGATGAAGGTGATGTGGATCTTCAGCAGGAGGATGGAGATAAAGATGATGATGATGATGATAAAACCAGCTCTCCAGAGTCCCCAGAGCTGCCTCCATGGCAGCAGTCCTGTCAGCCCAGCCCTTCAGGGCCAGGAAGTCTCAACCAGAACAGGCAAAGTGAAAACTCAGTTGAACCACTATCACCTGGGCTCTCTAACTCCCTGGAGAGTCCCACACTCCTCCATGTCAGTAACAGGGAAGAAGAGAGGACTAGCCCCCACCTTCTTCACAGCACCCCCTTTTTAAGAAGGCGGTGGGGAAGCAGGGAAGATCTGGAGCCCGTGTGCAGCACGCCGATATCTGAGGGTAAGCAAACAGCAGTTTCATCTAGTCTCAGAAACACGGGGCAATGTGTGGCTATATCTGTGACTACTGTTACCAGCTTTCCAACGTCTTTGCCCTGTTGTTTAAGTCATCTATGCTCTTCCTGTGTCATTTCTTCTGCAGATGATCCTGTTTCTCAGAGACTCCAGCAGCGGCGGAGGAGCCAAGTGGAGCCTCTGAGAAGAGTGTTACTGACCACACAGATGAAGGTCACACCACAAGTTTGCTTTTTCAGAACTCTCATTACATCAATGATCAGTCCATAAAGTGGAAATAGACAAAGTTTTTTTGCTCTAGTCTATTATTATGAAGTAAATTAAACTGAAACTGTGAAAACTGGCTCGAATAAGAAAATATAAATTAGGCTATGTTTAAAAAAGTGTGGGTTGTGTGTTCGTCAATCAGCTCTAAGGGTGTTTTGTTAGTCCAGTTTAACCTGCAGGAGTTGTGTTTTTCTGCCATGGAGGAAATAAATTCATGATTCCACAAGTTTCTACTGCAGAAACAGATCGCTGACCGACTCTGTCAAGCTGCCAGATACCACTGTCACATATGATAAGGAGGCAGTCTTATAAATGCTAACTGCCAGAGATAATCTGTTTTGACCACTTCTAAGAGCCTGATAGGATAGTGTGTGAGTATGGAACTTATACTGTATTCAAAAAATAGTACTTTTCTTTCATTTTCTAAAACATAAACATGCCACTAACCCAGTTCACTTTTCTCAATATAAAATTGTGACAATTTGAATTGGCTTCTTCAGTGAACACGCTTGTTTCTTCTCTCTTATGTCCAAAGTGGTTTTTGGAAAACAATGCGGTTGTTCTTTACGACAGAGAGTCAAACAATAATACAATATAACACTTAGAAACGCTACAATGGGGGGAAAGTTGAAAGGTTGTCTGTTTCCACTTTAATGTGGAGAGGAACCAGCTTTAGAAAAGCAGTGCAGAGCTGTGCATGGAGACATATGTATGTGACATACCATATATATCAAAGGGATGCTTTGCGTTCAGGTGGTATTTGAGACTGGAAGAACTCCTACAGTAAACCAATTCTGCATTGCGTAAGGTGAACACAACGTTAGTCTTGTTGATGCCACCATCGGGAAGCTTCTTAAAAATGAAATTTCCCTGAAGCAAGCCTTGTGGCTTCGTGGCTGCATCTATGATAGACTATCACGTTTAGTGTGGTAGTTCGGTAATTCACAGGCGCGTAGAGGTTCGTAAACCGAATCGCCCCCTACAGTGCAATTCAGCTATTTATACATCCGCGCTAAAATATCACGTTGAAAGTCATCAGTTTGCTTATTATAGGACCCAGCTCCAAACCCATTAACGGGGATATTTTTTCTATCGCTCGATAGGAGTCTCACATTATCGCAGCACGTTAACACCATTATATATATATATATATATATATATATATATATATATATATATATTTTATACACACAGTATATAGCCAATATAATCTTGATGCCTGGAACAGTCGTTGCCTCTTTCAGTTCAGCATTTGAATTGAGCCTCATTTGGATGTTTTTTCGTGTACTCTTTGTCTTCCACAGAACCAGTTTGCTGCTTTGAATGTGCCAAAGAAAGATAACTCTGAGATTGAAGGGCCCAGCCTAGCCAACTCTTACGGCTTCAGAGTCAGCATGCAGAACCTGCAGGATGCCAAAGCCCTGCACGAGGTGAGCTGCACCTTGGATTTCTCCGGTAAACACAGATGAGCCTCACTCACATGTATCAGAATCTGCTTCAAAACACTTTATATCAGACCTTTTTCTTTTGGGATGAAACAAGTTATGTGGATATATGGGACTTAGCTTGGCCTGAGTTGTAGTTTTGAGTACGATGAGTGGAACAAAGACTGTGGGAAAACACAAGAGAGAACTTTTGGCAGGACTGAGTCCACGGCCAGCAGGGGCACATGAGGTTTCAGAGGTTCAGAGGTGGTGGACTCAGCCTTTCTTGGAATGTAAACTTGTGGCTGAGTTTTACCGCTGAATCCCATCCTCCGTGGAAGCTCGTGTGATCCATTAGGATTTACACTTAATATTCCTGGCATTCACTGAATGCTCTTATCCAGACAGACTTGGAGTGAATGTACTATTTAGAAAAAGCTTCAGTTACTAGATAAAAGAATAAAGCATTATTATTATTATTATTATTGCTAAGTAACTAGCAAGGGGTGTCATATTTAGAGTAGCAGTGGCAATATTCTGAAAATGATCAGATAGCAATGAACTGCTTGAAAAAGAAACTAAGAGCAAAGTTAGGGGGGGTATGTGGAATGTCTGGAGGTAGTTTGAGTTGAAGAGATGAATGAATATGACGGAACAACAAGACGGTGACATGATGTGCTTCCTCTACACATGATGGCTTCAGATGGATTTTTCCTTTCAAGCCAACAATGTTTTTTTTCTCTTTCCTCTTCAGGTCCAGTATCTAACACTAATGGGCATGGAGCTCCATGCACGAACCCGACGTGACCTCGAGCCTGACCCCGAGTTCGACCCCATATGTGCCTTATTCTACTGCCTCAGTTCTGATGCTCCGTTGCCAGGTGGAGACAGCACCCAGCTGACAGGTGCCATTGTGGTGGACAAAGACCACCAAAGTTGTGACCAAGGTAAAGGCTTACTTTCTCCATAACGCTACTGAAATAAAAGATACTTGTTCCGAGATGTTTGATATTATGTGCAACATTATTCAGCAGAGTTTATATTGACTACATTGTTGTCAAAGCAGGTCACAGGAGAACAGTGCCCCTGCTGGTCAGGTCAGGCGTCTCTGGGCTGCAGGTGACATACGCCACTGATGAGAAGATGCTGTTTCAGGAGCTGGTTGCTATCATGAAGAGGTGTGTGACATGAACGATACTTTATAGATATTGAATGATACAGCAGATAAATATCCCAAAGCAGCCACCGTATATATATATATATATATATATATATATATATATATATGTGTATTTCTGTTAAAACTGAACGCTCTATGCTAATATGTCCGTGTTGTGGCAGGTTCGATCCAGACATCCTGGTGGGGTACGAGGTGCAGATGCGCTCCTGGGGCTACCTACTCCAGAGGGCGGCAGCACTGAGTGTAGACCTCTGTCAGCAGCTGTCCCGAGTGCCAGGTAGGGCTGCTTCTGTTAGCAAAATCACAGCCAGGGATTATGGTTCAAAGCAGATCTTTTATACTTAGATGCAGACATGCACACAGTAAGTAATGTTTGGTCTGCATACAGTATCGCTCTCCAGTGTTATCACAGCTCACGGATGGTGTTAAGGACCTCAATGACAAGCTACTAAGAACTATTACAGAATGTGGGATATCATTTGGAATCCGAGATCAGAAAAAAAAAGGAAAAAAAATTCAGTCATGCAACATTTGACCAATCTGCATAAAACGGGGAGAAAAACTGTAAAAAGCATTTAGCTGTTGTTGAATAATTATTGTGTCAGTGCTCTTGTGGTGTTTTCCATCTATGGGGTCCTCAGAACCAGAACTTAAGTCTTTCCCACTTCTCAGTGGAAGTGATTTAAACTTAAGCAGTCCTGTGGTCTGACGATGTTACTTCAAAGAAAGCAGAGATCAGTGACATCAGGACAAATCCATGAACAGACCACAGCCTGTGTTACGTGCATGTACGTGCACATGCAGAAGTCATTATTAGCAGTTTGCGTGTGGCTGCAGTATCTGTCAGACTCAAAGTGTTGTTTTTGAGCAAACTCTCATTACAGGCTGAAGGAAACCATTAAATCCAAGTCGATAGAAAGTGTGTGTCTGTCTGTGTGTGTGTGTGTGTAAGTACAAACATGTGTGGCCCTGTTGATGTGTGTGTACCTGTGCACAAGAGTAGAGATGTGTGTGTGTGTGTGTGTGTGTGTGCTAGCTGAATGGAGAGCCTCTGGCAGCTCCCCTCCTCCTCTGTAATTGGCTGTCTGTCTGGCTCCGTGCGTGTCCTCAGGTGACTCCAAAGAGAACCGCTTCGCTGCAGACAGGGACGAGTACGGAGCCGACACCATGACTGAGATCAACATCATCGGCCGCATCACCCTCAACCTGTGGAGGGTGATGAAGACTGAGGCAGGTGTCCCAGCATGACCTCCACCCCCTCCCACACTCCCTGTCGTTAGCCATCACCACTCCAAGTTTTAGCTTGTGACCTACTTTCCTTCATTCCTTCACTCTTTCAGGCAGGATTCTCACCAGTGTGAGATTTTCTTTCTTCATTTATGTATATCACGCTTCATTAAAATTAGTTTTAACTTCTTTTCTGCAATTGTGGATTTTTTGTCGTGTTGGTTTTCTCATTTTTGTTGACTCAGGTTGGTGTTTCTCATGCTGTCTGCCAGTATTAACATTTATGGATTGTGTTTTTGTAGTAGCATTTATATAGCCGTATCCCAGCTCAACAGCAGCAGTTAGCAAATGGCTTGAATGATTTGGGTGGGAGGAAATTGGAATTTCACCTAATCTTTCAACTTTTCATGGATGTTTTCTCTCATTAATTTCTGACCCTGCAGTCTCAGGACTGACAGGTCACAACACGATTAAAGGGTTAAGAAAGAAAATCTCTATTTCTGTTATTTATTTTCTAAAAATATTTCAAATGAAACCAAGAAGGAGGCATTCACAACTCATGTCTGCATAAAGGCCGTAGCCTATGATTAGTGGTCACAAGTAGACATTGTTTCATTTTAAAGGGTCACAAGCCAAAACATCAGAAACCGCTGTCATAAAAGATTCAGAAGTCTGTTGACAAAAGGAAAGTGGTTTTACAAATTCTGCACTTTGCAGGACTGTACCACATACCATTCTCTACATGCTTTAAAGTGGAGTGTTTTTATTTCCCCTCTCAGGCGACGTTGAACAACTACAGTTTCGAGAACGTTGCCTTCCATGTGCTCCACCAGCGCTTCCCCCTGTACAGCCCCCGCACGCTGTCCGACTGGTTCGACCACAACACACACCTCTACAGGTGCACACAAAGCTTTCTGATCTGTACTTTTATACGAACCAATAAACTGACTTTTAGCTTTTCATATAATATATCACTGTGTATAATGAATCCACTGATGGGTGTGTGTTGTCAGGTGGAAGATGGTGGACCACTATGTGAGCCGTGTGCGCGGCACCATGCAGCTCCTGCAGCAGCATGACATCATCGGCAGAACCAGCGAGCTGGCCAGACTGTTTGGGATCCAGTTCCTCCACGTTCTGACCCGAGGATCACAGGTACCAACACACACACACACACACACACACACACATACACACACTTCCAGGTCTTTGTTGACTGTGTGTAAGGTGTGAAAGGTGTTGCTCGTAGAGACATACCTCCAGAGAATCAGACTACCTTCCCTACTCTGCAGCTGCTGTCAACTCTGCAGAGCAATTAGCAAGCAGACGCTTAATAGCCAGATGTCTTTCTCAGGTGTTGGAGACCAAAAAACAGACTATATATAGCGTAATAAAACAATGTCCAATCTAACTAACTCCCAACACTTCACGGGGTGGAGGTTCTGATGTTTCATATTGAGAAATGATTGAAAATATAAAGAAAATGTACTCATCATTACTGTTTATATCTGATTCTGTTTGTTACCTCGATCAGCAGTACTTTGTATCTGTTTTACAAATGCAGAAATAATCTGATACTGTAAATGGACAGTATAAATGAATTAATATTGATTATCAAATAAGGTGGAAAAAAAGAGTGAAGCAACAAAAAGAAATAAAACGATAAAGACAAGTTCATACTCACGCTCCTTGCGCTCCCTCCTCCTCCTCCTGCAGTACCGCGTCGAGTCCATGATGTTACGCGTGGCCAAGCCGCTGAACTACATCCCCGTGACGCCCAGCATCCAGCAGCGAGCCCAGCAGAGGGCGCCGCAGTGCATCCCTCTGGTGATGGAGCCCGAGTCGCGCTTCTACAGCAACTCTGTGGTCGTCCTGGACTTCCAGTCGCTCTACCCATCCATCGTCATCGCGTACAACTACTGCTTCTCCACCTGCCTCGGCCACGTGGACAGCCTGGGAACGTAAGGACATGACAGGCCCACACACCTACAGTGTGTACTCTCAACTTGCTTATGTTGCATATCTGCCAGGAAAGTCTCCTCTCAGCGCCGCCCCCCCAACCCCCCCCTCTCATTATTTTTAATGGAACAGACACGCTGAGAGCTCTGCATGTTGAGCTGGAGGTTACGAAATGTTTCAGTTTTTTTCAGGGGGATTACAGTAGTTGCATAGCAACAGCAGGATTCAAAATCACTTTCTTTCCAGCATGTGTATGTCTGCTACCCAAAGGTAAAAGAAAAAAAAATGCAGTGGCTGGCAGACATACGCTGGCTTTATGCTCCTTATCCTCAGCGGAGTAGAAAGTGGCAAATTGGCCCAGAGGGTAGTTTACTATTTCAGCTGCAGTACTTGTGGACTAGTTCCAGTACAGTTGCACTGCTATTGTCTTTTACAGTTGCATGTGTTTGATCTATTATGAATCATTTTTATACAATATGTATTTTCACATTTAACAATCACGTCTGCATCAGCCTCACAGCATGTTATTGAGCGTTGTGGGTTTCAGTTGACCGATATTTACAATGATTCATTCAGTTATCGTTCCACATTTTCCGCCCGAGTGCGTCGTGCTTACGGGCATTTTTGTTTTTTTTAAACAGGCGCTGGTTTGTTTGAAACTATACTAAAGCATCTGTAGATTAGACGCGTTAGATTTTAGATTTTTATTTGCCTCAACAATGTTTTTCCTTCTCTACTTTCCCATTAATTGTCCCCTTCATCTTACCTTAGGGTCCAACCCTACGAATCACTGGACTAAACACGGGACAATCAGTTTACACATAAACCATCACTCTGATGTCATCTTGACTTATTTCACAGATCTGACCAATCCCACGTGTGGCATTCATGTATTAATGCAGTAGCTGGTGTAGCTCCAAAGTTCAGACTCACACGGCTTTTCTACCACAAGGATGCTGCATTACAACACACATTACTGACATTACTGTTTAGTCATGCTTTGGTGATTCAGTGGTAGCTAAGTGAAGGTGCCGCAGCCCTGTGATCAGAGGAAGTGAAAGCTAACAACTGTAAAAGAATGATTTCTTACACACACGTCTTTGTTTCAGGACTGATGAGTTTAAGTTCGGCTGCACCTCCCTGCGAGTTCCTCCCGACCTCCTCTACCAGCTCCGCAATGACATCACCGTGTCACCCAACGGCATCGCTTTCGTCAAGGTACAACACCCACTGACCCTCCGCTCTGATGAGATCTCACCAGCCGAGTCCTCCAGCAGTGCAGGTTTATTAACGTGAAGGCCGAGCATGTCTGCAGAAACTCGGCTTCATGCTCGACGTCCCTCCGTTCATTCATTTAATTCATTCACTCATTGCTCCAAGCAGCCTGGCTCCGTTACCCTGGTCTGATTACATAACACACACACACACACACACACACACACGACCACAGCACAGTGAACATTGATGTGTACTGAGGTTATTAAGAGGCACGGAAGGAATTCAGGTTGAGTCTGGCTCTGTTTTTGTTTCTCTACAGCTGGAAAACTAGCCAGATGTTGCTGGAGCTGAAGCTTTGTTGTCTCCCTACACTGTGTTTGCTGGATGCATCCTCAAGAGACAGAGCATTAGATTTGAGTTGTATAGTGTGTGCAATGCAAATGTGAAACAACAGTGTAATTGGTAAAGACTGCCAATCAAAACATGGCGTGCTTTGAATTATTTCTATTCTGGGATGTCACCCATTCTCCGCCAATGTCAATAAGACGAGCTCATCAAAAGATATCACATCAGTATGGAGTATTTGGGGGAAATGCAGAAAAATAGCAGCACTTTATGTGTAGTCAGTTGACTTAATAACAATGTTTATACAATGTAAAAGAATGAGAAAGTAAGCTCAACACATTGCCTATAAACAAGCCTGTAAAAGCTCTGCACTGTTGTTTTTCCATTACGTCACTCTGAGTGGCTGCACAGATATCTATGTGAGGCGCCGTAACAGCGATCAATGTATCAATGACAGTATTGGCTGTCAGACTTCTGTCATTGTTGTCGCAACGTTGCATTTTCTCCCGTCTGGGAATAAAAAAAACATGGTTTCCCCTAAAATCCTTGATAATTACAGGCCTGATCAATATTAATATTAATACTCACTGAGACTTGTACATCACAGTCACCTTGAAGCCTTTGTTTGTTGTTTGTGGCCAGTCCTCAGTGCGTAAAGGGGTCGTGCCCAGCATGCTGGAAGAGATCCTCAACACGCGGATCATGGTGAAGCAGTCGCTGAAGACCTACAAGCAGGACAAAGCCCTGATGAAGCTGCTGGACGCCCGGCAGCTGGGACTCAAGCTCATCGCCAACGTCACCTTCGGCTACGCGGCGGCCAACTACTCAGGACGCATGCCCAGCGTGGAGGTAAGCAGAGGAAGGATCATTACCAGGCTTGGGTTTCCACTCAAACCTCAATGGAAAAAGCTTTGTTTTTAAATTCCAACTCATTCACCATATTCAAACCCATCTGGGCTTCTGATATTGATGTTTCTGGAATTGATATTATACCACATATTTTCAAGGGAAACAGTGTTTCTAGTCTAGAAAGTTTAGTCTAAGGAGGGAAAAAAGCACATTTCAATCTATGAAAAACACCAAATTTCTCATTTTTATTGGCCGTCTCCAGGTTGGAGACAGCATCGTCCACAAAGCCAGAGAGACGCTGGAGAGAGCCATCAAGCTGGTGAATGACACTAAGAAATGGGGAGCTCGTGTTGTGTATGGAGACACCGACAGGTAAACATCTTTGGAAACCCACAGAGTCAGCGTTCTTCATCAGAGCAGCAGCAGGCACACACACAGGACTGATAGAAACTCCTGGCAGCCACAGAAAACACTCACGTGGTTTCAGTTCGCTGTCTCACCTCGTATTAACGCCGCCAGCAGCTCGGATAATGTGTCATCATGTTCTCACCGAGCACCAATCAGTGTTTCCCAGCATTACATTTTTTATTATTTTGACAAGTAGCTGGAAGGCACTAATTATTCCTCACTATCAAAAAGGCTGCAACTGTTTGCCAGGAAAGACTTTTTATATATATATATATATATATATATATATATATATATATATATATATTGTAGTGTTGCAATTAGAAGACAGGAATGAAGTTTTTGTCTCTTTTGCACTTTGGTAATTAAACTAAAACACATCAGCAGGGGAGCAAATGAGATCTGAGGCTGTATCTATCAAATGTCTCAGGAGAGAATCAACTCTAACTGGCCAGAAAATCTCTCACTTCACATCTTTCCTCCTTATTTAAACCTCAGAGGTAAAAGTTTCTATTCATTTTCTAAGAGTGTGTGTGTGTGTGTCTGTGTGTGTCTGTGTGTGCCTGTGCGTGTGTGTGTTTTGCAGCATGTTTGTTTTGCTGAAAGGAGCCACCAAAGAGCAGGCCTTCAAGATCGGCAACGAGATCGCAGAGGCAGTGACCGCAACCAACCCGAAGCCGGTCAAGCTCAAGTTTGAGAAGGTAATGTTCCAGCAGCAAAGGACCGCACGCACACACACACACACACACACACACACACACACACACAGAGCAGCATGTTTGTGTGCATTATGTCTTTACACTCTGACTTGGATGTGCATCCATCTGTGCCAATGTTCTCTCTGTCTGCACACATGCACATGTTTAAAGGTAAATATTGATCGTGTGTGTGTGTGTGTGTGTGTGTGTGTGTGTGTGTGTGTGTGTGTGCGTGTGTGTGTGTGTGTGTGTGCGCGCGCCCCCAGGTGTACCTGCCCTGCGTGCTGCAGACAAAGAAGCGCTACGTGGGCTACATGTACGAGAACCTCGACCAAAAGGAGCCCGTATTTGACGCCAAAGGGATCGAGACAGTGCGCCGCGACGGCTGCCCCGCTGTTTCCAAGGTAACAGGCAAACCATCTCTCCCCCTCCCCTTATTTCTCCGTGCTTCATGCCAATCACAGCCGCGCCAGCTCTCTTCCTGCTCTCGTTTACTCAGACCGCTTCACACGTGCCAATCAGAGAGAAGGTCCCCCGCCCGTGTGTCTAGACACTGACTCGTCCTGCTGTTAATTCTGCCATCTAGTCTGAGTCACACACCAACGTTTCCCTTCTAATTCTAATCAAATATCATCAGATTCAACTGTTATGTTTCTATGAATCCCCAAATTAATTTGTCAGCTGGTTCCTCTCGTCTGTTGGAACTTTCACAGTTATTCACTAATCATGTGTCTGTTCATTCATTCATTCATTCATTCATTCATGTCCCCCTCAGATTCTGGAGCGTTCCATTAAGCTGCTGTTTGAGACGCGGGACATCAGTCAGGTGAAGCAGTTCGTTCAGCGTCAGTGTGTGAAGGTGCTGGACGGCCGGGCCAGCATGCAGGATCTGACTTTCGCCAAGGAGTACCGAGGCAGCGGCTCGTACCGGCCCGGAGCCTGCGTCCCTGCACTGGAGCTCACCAGGTGTGTGTGTGTGTGTCTGTGTGTGTGTCTGAGTCTGAGGCTGTGTAACAGCACATTGTCTGGGGCATTTACAGAAAAGCCACATGCAGAGAAACACCACGGCAGGAAAAACAGAGGAAGTCCTTAGTTTCACATGCTTGTTGAGTGTGTGTGTGTGCGTGTGTGTGAGAGAGAGTGTGCGCGTGCGTGTGTGTGTGTGCGCGTGTGTGTGTGTGTGTGTGTGCGCAGGACAGAGAAAAAGACTTTGCTGTCAACTTCAGTTACTGTACTCAGTGTGAATCCAATTACTCCTTCCCCAC
This sequence comes from Pampus argenteus, assembly GCA_036937835.1. NCBI lineage: Eukaryota > Metazoa > Chordata > Actinopteri > Scombriformes > Stromateidae > Pampus > Pampus argenteus. The sequence continues at coordinate 16,071,316 of CM072876.1, read as the reverse complement.
AGTGCTCATTGTCTGGCTGCACTAGCCTGCGTGTACAGTACCTGAGTCTGTTGCTAGGCAACCCAGCTCTTAATGGGTAAAAAAACAAGAAAAAAAATCAGATTTCAAAGGCATGGGTTAAAGAAATATTCAGCCTCAATCATGAGCACCAGCACAGTTGATCAGTACATCCTCAGCACACAAAGAACCCGGCTGGTTGATTCTGGAAGTATTTGTTATAATAATAAGAAGAATTTTACACATTTACATTAGACACTAATTATTTAAGTGGTTTACAGTAGAATTTGCGATCAGGTTGATTAACTCGTTTGTGTTTCATTGGCGACCAGGCGCATGATGGCGTACGACCGCCGCCTGGAGCCGCGCGTGGGCGAGCGGGTTCCCTACGTGATCGTGTACGGGATGCCCGGCGTGCCGCTCATCCAGCTGGTGCGGCGGCCCGCGGAGGCGCTGCAGGACCCCAGCCTGCGCCTCAACGCCACCTACTACATCACCAAGCAGATCCTGCCGCCGCTGGCCCGCATGTTCCAGCTGATCGGGGTGGACGTGTTCAGCTGGTACCAGGAGCTCCCCAGGGTGAGACCAGAGTTTCTCTTTCCTCTGCAATGTGGAAGGAAAAAACGCGGAGCAGTTGGTGATCGTTCACGTCTGAAGCCACACGGGAACTTTTTACAAGCTCTTAGAATAAAAGAAGAAAGCAAATGTTGTGGGGAAGACAAAACAATAATGTGAATGAGCTCAAGCTTAGAAAATGTAGTGATCTTCTGTGAGCTTCTGTGTTTGATTAGTGACAGATAAATGTTGCACCCTGCATCCATTTCTATTAAAATACTACAAGAGTGTCTTTTTACTCTGAGTATGTAGTGGAGAGAGAACAAAGGAGAAAACCTCCTCTGCCTCTGAGCATCAAACGAGACTCATCAAACTGCAGCTGCTGAGCGGCTGAGTGACTCTGACAGAACACACACGCCATCTGCTGGTAGAGCCGGAAGCATCTGCAGACATAATAATCAGCAACTGTATATTATTGTATTACTACAGTGCTACACGCTGTACCTGCAGTAGAACCGACAACTAATGCCAAGTTCACAATCTTAACATAAGATCAGAGATCAGAGAGAACAGGTCAGTCTGCATTTTGGAAGGTAAACTGAGAGTTCTGTTCTTCCCCCCGTAACTTACAAGACAAATGAGCTGAGACTTGAATTTTACTGCCTGTGCTTAAACTATGTACTCTAAATGAACTGATGACAAACAAAAACAAGGCTCTTGTCTACACACTGGAACTTTACAAACTCTTTAACCCACAAACTTGCTTTTATCTGCACAGCAACACTTTCTCCTGGTGCCAGTTTTAAACTATTCAACAGAAATGTAGCGCGGTGCCAACCAGGAAGAAAAGGAATGCTGATGACAAACACACACTGAAAACATACATTAGTTTGTTTAGCAAGATAACTCCACAGTGTAGCCGTTAGAGCTGCAGTGTGGTCGGTGTCCAGGGGAACAGAAATAACAGAACTAACATGTAAAAACAGATCGTTGGTCGTATCAAGACACACCAGCTGTTTTCAGTGTCGGTGGTTCACGTCTGTGTTCTCTTCAGATCCAGAAGGCCTCCTGCTCCGCGGCCGTGGCTGGAGAGGAAGTGGGGAGGAAAGGAACCATTTCCCAGTACTTCACCACGCTCCACTGCCCCGTGTGTGACGACCTGACCCAGCTGGGCGTTTGCTCGCGGTGCCGCGCCGCCCCGCAGCGCGTCGCCGTCACGCTCTACCAGGACATGAGGCAGTGGGAGAGTCAGCAAGAGCAGCTGCTGAAGGTGAGAGCGCGGGATTAAAGGGCTCGTCCGTAGCCTTCATAATAAACACACACACACACACACGTGAGATGTACACAAAAAATAACACAATAAACAAACATGTGTGATGGCACTGACCTTTAACAACAGTCGGTGCGCTGTGAGAGTCACACAGCTGTGATGTGACTGTCGTGTGTCTCCAGATCTGCAGGAACTGTAGTGGCTGTGCAGAGCGGCAGGTGCCCTGTGTGTCCCTGGACTGTCCCGTCCTCTACAAGCTGTCCCGGGTCAACAGACAGCTGTCCAAGACCCCCTACCTCCGACAGCTGCTGGAGCAGTTCTGATTGGCTCCCGACCCTGGAGCTCCGACCTGATTTGGTGCTAATTGACCCCCTCCCTCTCCCTCCCATCTCAGTGTTTGATTGTCCATTCAGTTGTAATTGTTTAAATGGTGCTTTGATTGAACCCTGTTGGGTTTTCATTCTGTCTCGTAATTGTTATTTGTTATACAAGTATTTCTCTGCGTGTGCAGACTCGTCTGGTTTGGGCCTCCTGTGAGGAGGTGCGTGTTTGTCTTGTTCGCTGGCATCTCCATTAGCTGCTATGAGCCCAGCGAGGCTGGTGTCAGTGGCGACGCGGCTACAGACCGTCTGTCACGGAACTACGTGCAGTCCGATCGAGGATGACTCGTCTCTTGTATGCGCTGTAGCAGTTTGAAGTCCTCGGTTTTTAAGGAGCTCCTTATGAATCTCAAGACAAACTACAATCAAACCACTAATTGACTTTTCTGCATTTTTATAACAACTGCCCGTGTGTTGTAAATAGCTCCTGTATAGCTGCATCTATAATCTCACTGTGCATTAGCATCGAACTAACTAAAGCTCCGGCCATGAATGCAATCAAATCCATGTTCTATGCATTCTGTTGGGTGCCATTTCTCATGTTTCTTTTCAACCTTGATTGTATTGATGTCCATTTTGGCAGATTTGACACTTCATGCTCGTATCGACAGAGCGTGGGAACTGGAATCAAATTCAGTTTTTAAAAAAAAATCTGGGACTGTTGCAATACTGTATTTTGATAATTTATGTCATGAAGAGTCTATTATTTCCTTTTGCATTCATGGTTTTGTGTACATTTCCAATTCTCAGTGCAAAAACCCGTCATCAAACCACACCAAGATCCAATCTTCAACTCCCCATACAGCCGTACACAGGATCTGTGTATTTGTATAAATGTAAAAAAAAACAAAAAACAATAATAATAATGAAGGAGGTGTTTTTTTTTGTTTGTTTTTAATGGACATTGCTGTGGGTGGAAATTTGAGATTGATATAATAAAAAGTCAATGTATTAAAATGATTTCTTTCAATAATTGTTTAAAAAAATTTTTTTTTAAAGGAACCACAAGCCACATGACATTACAGTACATCACACAAATACAAACAAACAAACAAATCAGGTCTGGTGCAAAAAAACACTTCATTCACATCATCACATATTATCTGCTGTTAAGTCACTGCAACGGTGCAACAGATTGTAAAAGATTTTAGCGGCAGGGTGGTGTGATGATGAAGAGGGTGACCGTCAACAATCATCCACTCTGCTCAAGTGTCCTCGAGTAAGGCACTGAATTCCCGCCGGCCCTGGGACCCTTGACCTTTGACCTCGCTGTGGAGGAGAAGCAGGACGACGCTAGAAAATCACTGAAGCTTTACATTATTTCAAATATTTTCAAACTCATCTTTCACCGTCATTCACAGGTTCCAAAAGCTTCCAAAGATGCTGATTGTTGAAACCCAAACTGTGAGTGGACACGTGGTTTCTGCTCGGTCAGCAGTCGTGATGCGTTCACTGCTCAGTTAATCATCTGAACTTTACATAAATGAGTTTGAGGTTCTGGATAATAAATGAGCACAGACATGTTGAGAAATGTTGGGAGGTTTCAGTCTCTCTTCTCTCTGTCCAGAGACAGCAGCAGCTTGCGTCTGGGAGAGTCTCCCACCAGGGAGACGGTGTCTGAGGAGGAGGCTCCGCCTGCAGCCTCCGTCACCGGCGCGTTAGAGGGGGACGAGCCGTCCGTTACACCTGTGACGTCAGGAGGAGAGGACGTCTTGCTGGGCGAGCTGATGAGACTGGCTGTGTCGTCCATCTCGATGACCTCGAAGTCTGCGTCATTCCACTGATAGGCCTCGTTCTCCTCATCATCCTCCTCCTCCTCCTCATCTTCATTGGCTCCTGAATCCAGCAGTGCCTGACGGTATTCGCTGTCGTCGGCGTCGGGTCGGCCCCTGGCGCGGGGCTTCCTGCTCTGACCGCCGGGGGCCGAGGCCAGCTTGTACATGACGGGGAAGAGGATGGAGGTGAAGGTGGCTGAGATGAGTGACAGATACATGAGCAGCGGCTGGTCCTGGAACCTCCCCAGCAGAACGCCTACAAGAGCGGGCAGCACCATCTCGCCCAGTGCCGCACCCACCACTAAGGTGGCCGCTGTGTGGCCCGTCACTGTGGTGTACTGCTCCACCCAGGAGATGCCGCTGGGGAAGATGGTGGCCATGGAGGCCCCATAGAGGCCCGTGCAAACCCACAGCGCCACCTTCTCCCGGCTGAAGAGGCAGAGAAGCAGAGAGGATACGGTGGAGCCCACCAGGCTGAGCAGGATCATGGTGCCCGGGTACATACACGCTGCAAAAAAGATGGCGAGCCCCCTGCAGGCTGCAAACGCCCCCCAGAACAAAGAGTTCAGCCCAGCTGCCTGAGTCTCATCCATCCGGGCGTAGTCCTTGGCGAAGGTGAAGATGAAGGAGCCGTACGCTACCTCGGCGCCCACGTAGGCAAAGAAGAAGAAGAAGAGCAGGACAACAAGAGCCCTGTGGTGTTTGGACACCAGGGGTTTTCTTCCCGGGCGAGCTTTGTCACGTGACGCGTTGCAGCGAGAGGAGAGCATGAAGAAGATGATGGAGATGAGGAGGATGAAGGAGCCGATAACGATGTAGGCCCACATGGATTTGAGGCTGCTGCTCCAGCTGAGGACATAGCGGATGATGGCGTTACCGTCGGGGGATTTGGTGACGTGTTCCACGGTGAGAGGAGGCGTAACGTTGGTCGGTACGACTCCTGTGCCGTTGCCGTTGCCGTCGGGTCCAAAGAGCAGCTTGGCTATGATGGGAGACACGAAGGCGCCGGCTGCGAAGCTGAAGTGCAGAGCCTGCATGTGAGGTCCTGCCTGCTCGCCCCACGTGTCCAGTAAGAGGACGTTTCCACCTGACGGACGGAAGACAGAAACACACACACACACACACACACACACGTCACGGCCACTTGTAGCTTTTTTAATGAATAACCCAGTCATTGTGGGTTGAGGTTAGCATTGCTGTAGCTCAGATAAGGTCTGCATGTTGTTCTACTAGTGAGTTCAACTTGTGTTAAGATTCACACAAAGTAAACAGTCATAAAGGTTGATCCACTTCCTCCACGTCTGCTCTTCAAGGAAGCGTTTGACTGAACTGACACGCCCACTTTATTGGAACTCTGTTAATGATTGGCTGCTGTCCTGACACCGTGTCACAATGTCCCCTCGGGGACAAATAACAATCAAAACCAGTTTAAATCACAAACATAAACTTCTGTTCTTAATGTACTGAGGGGGGTTTCACACGTACGGAGTGAAAACACAAACTGAAACAGCGCCACCGTCGTCAGGAGCAGACGTAACTCTGCGTGACGGCTCAGAGGAAAAGATTTCTGATTTTGAGTTTCTCTTGTACGTTGGGCCCTTAAAAGTCAAGTTACATTATCAAAACTTTTACCCTTGATACCTTTGAGTCCTAACAGTTATCAGTACACAGTTATACAGTATTACAGTTATCTACGTTGGCTGGTCTGATAATGCAGTTTCATCTTAAAGCTGGCTTATCCACCTCCACTAGTCTCACAAATAGTTTTATCAGAAAAACTTCTTTCTCGGGCCGAGCACTTTTTATCTTTTATCTTTATCTTTTTTTTAATCTTTTATCCGACCTGTGTAAACTGGTTCCACTAGTTTAACCAGCAGCCTCTCATCAGTCTCAGGAACATGGTGCACCATAAAGCTTTATGTTCTTACCTGTATCTAGAACACCCATCGAGATCCCAATGCTGGACATGAGCCCAGTGAGGAGCAGAGCCTGCTTGCAGAAAGGAGTAGCGTACATTCCAAAGGCTGTGACCAGCATGGAGCATCCTGGACGGAGACAGAGGGGAGTGTTATTTTATAGGGGGGGGGGCTACATCTACGGCTACGGTGCAGCTTGGACTTACCGAGCAGAACGCGGGGGTTCATGCAGTCGAAGAGAACGCCTCCTAACAGGGAGCCGCCGATGTAGCCCGCAGAACGCCCGACGAAGATGTAGGAGATGTTGCTGATGTCTTTCTTCACATTCACAGCCAGGTCTTGAAATGTGGGGCCAAGAACTGAGATACTCATCCCCTAGAAAAAATTGTCCCAGCGAGGGGGGGGGCAGTTTGTATCAGGAGACTGTACCTTACAACAAATAATAATAATAATAATGATAATAATAATACATAGGATCTGTCTGATGTTTTGGTCCACCTGCAGCCTCCACTGACCTCGCTAACCTCTGGCAGTGATAGCATGCTACATGTCTCATGTTGCCGCATTGCATTCTGGTCTATTGATGCTACTACAGGAGGGGTGATGAGTATCAGTTTTACACTGACTGATACTTTTATTTTGCCCTCGTATTCACACAGAACAGAAACGTGTGTTAGCAGCTCCCTCTGTGTCCCTCGTGGGTGAACACCTGGCCGCGTGTCGCAGCAGACTCTCAGGTGTGTGCACATGGATTCCAGTGATCTGGAGAACACGTTTTACACGTCTGTGAATCCTCCCAGTGCAGGATGCTGGATGTGAGTGTGTATCTGCACACTGCAAGCAGCCTCCTGTTGATGGATCACCTGACTCTAAAAAAAAGGGACCTTACACCAACTTACGTGAATATTTGAAGGAGTTAGAAAACATTCGGGAAGGGTGCATATGCATCATACAAATAACGGTTTGTTTTGCTAATTACCGGTTCTAACTTCACCTGGATGTCTCAACCTAGCTTGTGCATATTAGTCATGAGCCGCTACACACACACACACACACACACACACACACACACATCTGTGTAGCTTCATGTTCTTTAGTTACCAGGCCGAGGAAGGAGGCGCACAGCACCAGAGTGACCACCCAGCGGCCGCAGCTTCCCCCGCCGACCACCTCCACCCGGTCGTCGCATCCCGGTTTCGTCGCCTTCTTGGCCGCCTTCAGCGCACTCTTCAGCCCCCTCCCGGCGTCCTTCCTCTTGTCAAACAGGGTGTCCTCTTCCTGGTCGTCGTTGTCGTCGTCGTCCTCGTCCATGCTGGCGAAACGGACGTGTTTCTTTTTCACCACGGTGTGTCGTGCGGCGGCGGACGAAGACATGTCACAGTCGGTTTCGGAGCGTATGACTGTCGCCTGCTGGTTGCTGCTGCTGCCGCTGGTGGAGGAAGCAGCGTCAGTCAGCCGGAGGCGCTCTTTGCGGGTCTAAACTTCCTATTGTGGAGGTTTTATTCCTGCGTTAAAATGCTCAGATGAAGCCATTCATCGTGGGAACATCCGCACGGCTCAGTGAGTGGCAGCTGAGCGCCGCAGCAGCAGCTTCATCCGTCAACAGCGACGGCCAGCTGGATGCTCGCAAAGATCGTCTATTGAGGAGTGATTACAAAGAGACTCACTTGTTGTTGGTGTTTTAAAGTGAACCAGTCGTTGCTTGTTGGGCTGAATGTTTCTCTATCTTCAGCCACAGTTTGTAGCCTTTTTTTTTTAGAGCATTTTACATCTTATTCCCCTGATAGGCTGACAGGCAGAACTCCCATAGACTGCTAACCAGTTAACCCTGAAGTCCTAATGAACCCGAGACTATTAGCTTCTTCACGCTGACGGCTCGTTTTTAGTATCCTGAACTCACATCCGAGTAAGACCTCTTCATTCGTTTCTCCTCTCTGATTCAGCTTGACGCGTGCTTCCAGGAAGTAGCAATCAGTGATGTAAACAGTGACCTCTGGTGTTAGAATGAATGCAGCGCAGCAGGTACTTTATTATATTGGGATTGGTAGCGTTTAATAACAGGTGCGTTTATTGCTACATGCTTGCTTACTGTACTTATGATTGACATTTGATCAGCTATAAATCTATTAATTAACTATTCTATTTGATCTGAAACACTTATTTGTTTAAAAAGGGGAGGCTTTGATTGATTTGAGTAATTATTAACATCTGTCACTACTATAACGAGCAGCATTAAACAGGTTGTTTCTGTGGGCCCATGCAGGACTTGTCTCATTGGAACTATGTGTTGCCCCGGGCAGCACTGCTTGCACATCCTGCTTCCTCCAGTAAGACTGTAGTATGACCTAATAAACATGTAGATCCAGTATCCAGCAAACTAACCACACATGTCATGGTTGATTCATCAGTGAGCGACTGTGTGAGGACGTGGCAGTTACAGGTTTTACATGTTTGGATATGTTAAATCTCACATATTGATGTATTTACATATATTTGCTTTTCCTGCACCTGCCCTTAGCTGACAGAACGATGCCAGCAATATTCTGAGCTGCTGTTTGTCATCAGCTGAGCAGACTGCAGAGGTGAAGCCTGTCTGCCACACAGACGTTAACCTCTTAATCCTTATAGAAACGTGTGTGTGTGTGTGTGTGTATACAGCACAAGTCAAATGTTTGGACACACCTTCCTATTCTCTTGAATTATAACTTTTAACTGGTGCTGTATGTGTGTGTGTGTGTGTGTGTGTGTGCAACACAGATATAGACAGATAAATTAAGAGGAAGTCACTGAAAATTAAAATCTTTTTTTTTTTTTTTTTTTTACTGTCTTGATAATGTTGAAATCTGATTGTGTTTACATAGTGTTACATTGCATATACTGTAGTTTACTGCAGAGAGGAAATATATCAAACTAATATTCTAAGTACACTCAGGGTGACTCGTGAGATATGAATGATCAGTCACATGCAACACAGAGTAAATCATACATATCAAAAGTGAGCATCGGGGAGATGGGAAAAAAAAATAAGACAAAAATTATACAAAAAAATGGACATAAGATGAAAGCAAAAGATGTGTCACCAACACCACATATAGAGATATGTTTAATATAATCAGTGGGTAGATGTGATAGAGGATGTGAAGTTAAGGCGATTTGGCACTTTGGCAGTCGAATAATACATTGTAAAAATGCAATTATTTTTACAATGTCAAAATATCTCTTTGGACATCACAGATTATTTCAAGAACAGGTATAAGGCAATCACTAAATTAAATTAGTGAGTGAAATGAATGATTAAGCGTAATAAAACATTTAAATGTGTTTATGGCAAAGAGATTTACAATCAAAATTCAGAGGTACACATATCATTTCTTCAACAAGAAGATGCTTGAGGCTTTCATTGAATGCTTCATTGAATGAATAGCACTATAATGGTAGGAAAAAAAACTGTCTAAAGTCAGTTATAAGACTGAAAGACATCAGATGTTAACTAGTCATAATAAAAATATAGATATTTAGAGGTTAAAAGATGTAAACGCTGCAGAGGTTTCTCACACAGAGCAAAGCTTTGGACAGTTAGATCATTTTCTAAGACTCCGCAGTTTATTTGCATTTTTCCGTGCAGTAACACTGCCTCTGATGTAGGAACAGACAATGACGAGGGCAGAGCTCTACGTTTTCACAACATCTGAGGTAGAGTGTGTCACAGGTCTGCAGAGGGGGAGAAAATCATTGACCCACAGCAGTTTAGAGTCGGAGAGAAACGCGCGTTGCGTGTTTTTTTTAATAGAAACGACGTGTCTCTATTAACGGTGACGGACCGGTGAGGAACTTCCTAACGCTACCTGTAGGTTTAAAGGGAGGCACATGACAGCAAGCAGACAGGATGAACACACTTCATTTAAGCACATTTGGTCTTCAGCGAATGAAATCAAGACTTTCAGGCAAATGCCCACGAATTACAGCATGACACTCTGCATCACAACAAACAAATAAATACAATATGAAAACATTAAACAAACACGTTCCTGCTGAAGGTGAATGAAGTTGATGATGGAGTTGATTTTAACGTGACCTACTGTCGTATAGCCAACGCTTTGTCAAACTCACGTCCTCAGCTTCATTTCATATAGACGAGACTTGATCTCTAATGATACTGTAGGTAAACGTGTAATAGCCCGTCATTACTTTGCTATTACGTGGCATTAACGTATTGTTTTGGTCCTTTTAAATTTAAAGAGGTCATCCATCCAAGCAGGTGATTTGTAATTGAAATATGACGGTTGTTTTATGACCTGGACCTCGTCAGTTACTGGGCAAACTCAGATTATTCCACTAACCAGAGCCATCCTATCGTAAATTCACAATCAAACAGAAAAAAAAAAAAAAAGAACAAATTTAAAAACTCACTACTGTTTGTTGCTAAAAGAAATACTGCCTAATATTCAAACTACTACTAACATACACAAACACAATGTTAATATGTTCCTTATGAATAAATATCTAGGTTCATAGTGCTGGCAAGTGATGTTATTAAAGGAATAGTGTACAGAAACTGCCTTCTCATTGGTCTCATTGTAAGCGACACACTGGGCTGGATTTGAACACTTGATGTGGATGTTGCATGTATTAGGAATATACAGCATGTAAGATCCATATAAACTGAAATGATAACAATCTTAAATTTAAAAAGTTACATGAGAGCCCCCTGTTTATGACCGGACCTCGAGATTATGTAATAATGCAGGTGTCCTTTAAAAAGTTCCTATTCTCTCAGTTTACATTGTGCCTTAGTGTGCGTACAATTCTAACAAATATGCGATTAATTAGCACAAGCTAATTACGGCACGGTTGAACCTGGGTTGAACCTGGGTTGAACCTGGGTCCTCGGGGCCGTTTCCTGGTTGGTAATCCAGCCTTGATTGCAGTCTGCTGTAAAAAGAGGAGATTTCCTGGACGCATGGTGGAGGACGGAGCTGCTGCTCTGGAGACGGTGTCAGAGCGTCCTCACAGCTCAGACCGTCCCAGAGGTTCATTCGTCCCTTTAACAACACTATCAACAGGTTTCCCTGTTGTTTACAATGTTTTGGCAGGAGATTTTTAACACAACGGTTTGTTTTGCACTGAAGCAACACATAGATACTGACACAATGACTCACTATGTCTAATGTAAAGTAATCTTTGTCTAGATCTAAAAAATATGTGGTAGAGTTGAAAACTGACTGTAAATAAACATGTTTGTCCATCTTTGGTAAAGACTGAATGTGCAGCTGTCACACTGCATCCATATTAAGTACTTATTTCCCTTGTGACAAATTATTATTATCCCCCCCACACACCCCACCTCCCCACCCCCCACCCCATTCTCATTTTAAACTTCAAGTTTGCTTGCTGTGCTGTAAGATTAGTTCAGTCTAATTTCAACAATCTAATGCATAGTTCTTCAGGATCACATTCACGTTAAACTATATACTTCAGCCTGTCATCGTGTCTGATATGTTACATCACTTTGGCATTTTCTGACATTCTCCTACTGAAGGCAGTCATTACAATCTTGGCTATTCACACACACACACACATACTGTATCTCCATGCTGCTGGTCAGCAATCTCAGTCTGACCTCATGTGTCTCTGTCAGTTTGTTCAGCTTAGAGGACAGACTCTCCATCTTTGCACTGTGCAACTTTCAGATCCTTCTCGCACTGCGTGTCCACCAGAGCCTTGTCATGCTCTATCATCTTCTGGGTGATGTCCTGCTCCTTGCCCAGGGCCTCCTCCCTCTCTCTCCTCTTGCGCCTGGCCTCCACCCAGGGTATCAGACACAGCACGGCTCCGCCGACCATCGGGGGGATACCTGCCAGGTAGAAGGCCAAGTCATAGTTGCCCAGTCTGTCCCTCAGGAAGCCTGCAACCAGAGAGAGAGAAAAATGAGAAGAGTGGCAGAGACTTATAGTGATGTTACTGTGATGCCACAAGGAGATAAAGGTTGAATGCAACAACATATAAACACCAGGGGTAACCAGCTGCACTATGACACGTTAAGGTTGCAGGTTATCAGTTATATTTTGATCTGACCTAACTGGAGCCTGAGAGACGTGAGCTAAGTGGGAATCCCTCTGAATGCTGATTGTTGAAAGTTTTCCCATGATGTATGCCAATGTTTGGCTGCTTCTATAGAACCACAGCTATGAGTGTACAAGGTGTCTATATTTCACACCCAGTAGATTCAGGAGCTACAAAGTACCAAATTCACCACTAGGTGGTGCAAGAGACCTGTGAGTATCTGACCTCTGATGTGTGTGTGTAACATAAAGAGTTGACTTTTTACTTTATTTCAGGATAGTGTCTGAGAGCTGGAGGTGGAAGGAAGGAAGACTTCCATTGACAACATGAGTGGATCTGTATGCAGTACATGATGAATCACTGGGGTCATGTGATTTAGTTGACGTACCAAAAGAACAGTGAACAGTGAAAAACAAGATAACATATCTTATCTTATCTTATCTTACATCCTAAATATTTAGTCCAGTGGCGGAACGTAACTGAGTATTTGCTGAGTAACTGCTTCGTGACTCGACTACTCTGCTTCGGAGGGAACAACACAAACATACCACATTGTTAAAGATTAAACCTTTTAGGCATGTGAAAAACAAAACAAAAAAAACTCCCAAATGTTGAAGTCACGGTTGGTAGTTAATACTTCTACTTGTAGTGGGGTATTTGTACATTTCTGTATTAGTATTTCACAAACTCATTCACCTAAACACAGATAGTTTCCATGAAATAGAAAAAAAAACCCTTCGTTAGTGAAACTGAGACATGTCATTTACATTAGACGTCATCTGAATAGTAAAAATCGCAGCTGGTTTATCATTTTCACCTCCTCCCTTTTCCTGTTGGTTATAATGACTCATGGTAAATTTACCCTTTATGAATCATTATAATGTTGAATTATTAGGAACTACCTAAACATGCTGCCCCCTTCTTTTCAATGACTGTGATGCAGATGTGATCCAGCTGATGAAAAGGCTCCCAATGCACTCAGCAAACACGGATTAATAGATTTGGTATTTGGTATATTCCGCTGCTTCTTGTTACCTGCGATGGGGGGCCCCACAGTCATGGGCACCGACATCAGGCCCAGCATGAAGCCGATGGCCTGGGACACGTCTTGGGACCCGACCAGCTCAAAGGCGATGGGGGCCATGATGCTGATGAAGCAGCCGTCAAACAGCCCCATCAGCAGGCACACGGCGATCAGCCCGCCGAAGACGTTACACAGAGGGATCATCATGGACATGAGGCCGATGACGAAGAAGGAAGTCACCTAGGAGGAAGCGGAGTGTGGTTAGGGGTTAGTTCTTCAAATTCTTCAATAATCTATGTGTCATCATATTTGATTTTCCCTGTTAGTTTGCGATTTTCATTCAGGTTTTGAATAGTCTGAGTATCACAAGGTCTAAATGCTTATTCAATGACTTTCTCAGCGTTCAGAGCTTTTTTTTCCATGTAAAAAGAGGAATTCAAATGATGAATGTAAGCATGTATGACCCATATCAGCTGGTAAGTACAGACATGACGGCTGCTCGAACTCTCCAGTCTCTTTCCTTGTCTGAGCTCAGGCACTCACCTGCAGGAAGACTTTGTTGACTCCGGGAATGTAGTCAACCACCCTGCCGAAAATGAGACGGCCCACACCGGACGTGACGCCAATACACATGAGCAGAACCACATCGTTGGCGTCTTCTCCAAAACGATCATCCACGTGCTTGACCTGCGGACAGTGAAGGGGACAGGTAAAACACGGCTGTCTCATGGTTCAAATCCAGTAACATCCAGTAAATAGAAAAACAAACAGCAGTAGAGGAAATCTCTATGCTGTCTTAACACATCCTTTAACACTGTACTGTACCTTTTTTATTTCCAGTGAAGGCGTGGGTTAGAATGGGAGCACTGAGTGCAGTACAATGTTGCTTGAATTAGGGCCAGGTCTAAATCAGGGCTGACTGCTGTGACCGTTGGCTATAGTTAAATGATGATTTTAGGGTTTTAGACAGACGGGAAAGCCTAGATATAAGGCAGTATTTGATGATGAGTTTGTGTTAAGACTGTTGCAATTAGACAATTTAGTAATTGCACAAACTAATTCTTAGTTTCCCAAACAGCGTGTCACCTCCCTCCTAATCTGTACTGTTGCATTAGCCCTTCTGCAGCCAGGAGTTTGATATTACTACTACGCTACTCATCAGCACCCTTATCCAGAAAAACCCTGTTTATGTTTCAACATTCCTCACTTGTCTCCTGTCTTCTGCAGCCAGTTTCCACTTCAGATCAGGACTGAGCAGCCCAGATGTTAGTTTTCCAGGCTGCCTGCTATATCCGTGTCCCTCCTACCCTGGAGCACCAGTCTGTCTGCGGCTTTGCGGCTTCTACACCCCCCCCTCCCCCCAACCCCCACACAAACCCGTCACCCCAACCCCCCTGTGGGTCACACATCCATCTGCAAAGACCTTTGGATGACTTATTATCTTTGTCAATATGGAACAACAACATGCTCTGTATTCAGCCGTGTACTGCTCAGAGGGGATTCCCACATCCAAAAAGCTGCAGGCATAGTAACTGGAGAACGCAGTGTGTGTGTGTGTGTGTGTGTGACTGCAGAGTGACTGATGGTACACACACACACACACCCAATCAAGCCTGAACGTCACAGGGAGGTCATTCTCAGAGATGCCAGATGTGACCGGCGTTCTAACTCACATGTTAAATTTACAACTCGCTCTTAGCTTTTAGCATTGCTCTTATCACACCTCAAGCAGTGATGTGCCAGTACTGTACTAGCACACTCAATATTTCTTCACAGCAACACTCCTACATCTTTGTTTGTGCAGCTGTTAAATGATGTAAAGATGTTAAAAAGAGATGAATGGTGTGGTGATGATGTGACTTTACATCAGTCAGCCTCGATAAATCATGATCAGGTAGCCGAGACCCAAGATAACATTGCAGATGCCTGAGAATACACACACACACATATACACACACAACATACACACACTTATGCCTTGATAAAATGTGTCTGGTCAGTAAGATCTGTGAGACAGACAGTCCCTCTGCTCCGACGTCACACTGTTAGCTTACTGGACAGACATCTGTAAATCTATAAAACACTGTGTCTCTGTCATAGTGACCAGCTGGATAAACGCCACACACGAGAAGGCATTCCTTATTGAGCTCGCTGACTCATTCACACTCTGCATCAGTTATGTCTGTTATGTGTTAGAGGCTTCCTGCTAGGTTGCAGCATGGTGCTGTGACACGTGTTTACGCATTATAAATTAAAAAAAACACAACAACAATGGGAAAAAGCAAAGTGCAGCTTCACTCCTCCCCCGTCTTTAATGAGATTATGTCATTTAGATACAGCAGCAGTTATCTTGCTTCACCCTTGTTCCAAGCCTGTAATCATCACGCTACTGTTTAGCTTTTATCATGGCATATAAAGACACGCTGATCAATCTTTGCCACCGATCAGATTGTGTCGGACTTTGATTGCAGTGGGCCTTAGTCTGCAAACGCTGCTGCGTCCTGTCTGCCATGTTGCCCGTCAAGAGACGATTTCAGAAGGAAGTCGTTGGATAGTTTGCGTTTTGATTGCGTGCGTGCTTTCCGATCGTGTTTTGAGGAACACGAGCTCATCTTCATGAATCGATGAGTCGATGTGCGGATCAGCTGTCAGACACATTCCTCTGAGGTCAGACCCATTCCATAAAAATATAGCAGATCCCTCATTAATGTTAGTGGTAACACCTGTGCCTCACCTGTTATGACAAGTGAAAAAGTCATCGTGCTAATAAGCTAATGAGCACCAACACAGATTCTCTCTCCTCCGCTTTGCTTTCTCGTGTGGGGTTCTTCAGTTTGTTGGACTTTGGTGGTACCCTGCTACAATACATTTAACAACCCACATTCAAAGCAAACACAGCCCCACCCAAAGGACTACATCGTTTCTCTTATCAGCAATACTTGGAAAATGTGTATGCACGTGTGTGTCTTTTGAACTTTACACTTTTACTGTCTTCAGATATGTGCAGCTTGATTTGGAAAAAGAGAGAGAGGGGGGGAGTGGAGCAGTAACAGTGTGGCTCTGAATGCCTGCACTCAGCATTTTGTTCAAGGAAACACACTCAAGCACACACACACACACACACACACACACACACAGAGACAGAGAGAGAAAAGTATGGAGAGGTTTTGAGGGCCTGACGGGAGTCCTTTCCTGAAAAACTGAACAATGTGACCCATTTTTTCTTCCTTTTTTTTCCTCCCACACAGTCACACGGCCGGGGCCTGGCCTTAAGTGCAGAGAGAAGTGCTGGAGGGTGGGCTCTGTGTTTAGGGGAAAGACGGGTGCAGGGGCTAT